>JAOTAZ010000004.1:7824273-7838870 GCA_025629785.1 Erythroxylum oxycarpum
GGGATGGTGTAGCATATCCTACAGTAGGTGATGCCTCATCTGCAATTGTAGGCCCTGGAAGGGGAGGAGGTAAGGTAGTGGAAGCTGAAGAATGTGACGATCCACCTATACAATAAGTGTTGCCGAACTTACCTTTAAACCTGGGCCGTATTACCTCACGTTATCTCTTTGGTCCCATATTTTTGCCTGAAAATCATTATTTATCAAATTTTCTACTTATATAAGAATTTGAATTCAATATTTGACACAATATATGGAAACGGAAATACAACAATTTTTTTAATGTCATATTCAAGTACAAATAACAAAAATGACAGTTAACAATCGTAGAAGAAGAACAATAACAACCCTCATTCAATAGGAAATAGGACAAATTCTTACAGATACAACAATATATCAATTTTCAGTTGCTTATATAGTATATTGCAACGATAAATCAAAATGATATAATTATTTTGTTTGATTACATGTGACATGGGATTCGGTAAAGGTAAATGAGTCCCCGATGTCTGGATTCCTGAGAAGTGTCCTAGCATGTTCAAACGTACCAATTGAAACAGTGATACTTCTTCCCTCAGGTATAGGCTTTTGAACACCTTCTTGCAACAACGTTTCTGCTATAGCTAAACTTGTAGATGATATAATGAATGTGTCGTTGGTCTTAGTATGAAAAATTAACTCTTCAGATGAACTACTAGCGGGAACTGATTTACCCAAAACACAATCAATATAGAACTTTCGTAATGTCAGATTAGAAAACCGTTAAACGAACCAAAAATGGATATTAATGCATACGTGAATATCCAAACGATGTTTTTGGAATTGACAAATTTTGCAAAAGAACTGATCTGCACAATCCTTTACATACTATTGTGACATCGCTCTCGCCTCTATCAACATACATGTCATCTTCAATATTAAAAAAAGCTTAAAACAACATGTAGTATAAACCATCAATTGTGAATATATATAATAACTCCATCAAAGGAAATGAGACGTACATAATAAGGAAAGAGACGTTGTCCAGATCATACTAAACACCTTGAAGTAGAAGATCAACCATAGAAGGCAAACGATCCTTAGTGTATGAAGTGGTGATTTTTCCTGCATACTTTATTCCTTAGGTTGGAACGATTTTGCCACATTCCTCCCAAGGGAAGGAATTACTACCATTCGGAACCAGTCGCCATGTTGACATTTCTTGAATAAGATTTGCAATGAAATTCTGTATATAATATACTGAAAAGGAAATAATTTATGACGTTGATTAAAAAATTCAATTACAAACACAATTTAGTCACTATCATAACTTAATTGTAAAGTATAATCATCATCTTCTTCGAAAGAATAAGAATCAAACTCAGGCTTCTTGTCAGATCTCTGACCCTCGTCATTCTCTCCAGATGAAATTTCAACATATTCGTTCTATAAATCGTTCAAAGGATCATTATTGTCATATGTCACAGATGCATTTATAAAAGTGACATCTTCCTGAAATGCTTTAGTTTCATCTCTCTGCTCTCTTTTTCTATGTGATTGGAAAACACCTCTAGGTTTAATTATGCAAACCGCCAACCAATCTATCTTATTTCATCGTAAGCTTGGAAAAGGGACATAACACACCTGTTTCGCTTGCATTGCCTATACAAAAGGTTTAAACTGTCTCAATCTTCTCCTTATGTTGCCTTCAACTAGATTGTATCGGCTATATACTTTTGTTCCAACATTTGGAGTTGGGTCATGCAAGTCACATTTAAATATCACACATCGCTTAATTGGCAAAGCAGGGTACTCAATTTCAAGTATTTCAATTATTTTACCATAGTAATCCATCAATTCTCCCTGTATGGCAACTCCAGTGTTTATTGTTGCCATGTTATGCCTATGATATTCTGTATGGTATTTGTATCCATTCACGAAATACACCGAATACGATTTAACAGTTTGCAGAGGTCCCTTTCAAAGATCACTAATGAACTTATTCTCTATTGAATTTTCTACATCCTACATAAAAGAAAGTATCATACCATTAATGTATAATGTCATGAGAACACTTAAATATGGTATTAAACTATTAGAATAGTTGTAAGTGAGAACTTACATATCTCTCGAAACATCGAGGAAAATGTCTTCCAACTTCTTTATTTATATCATCCTGTGTGTTGTCCGGCATTATCTCATGAAACAATGCCTCGTATAATTTAAATACATTATTATGTATTTTAGTAATGAACAAGGCAGAAATTTAAAGGAAGAAATAATCATGTTCAACTTACTGCACGAAAGGTATAACCTCTTGATAGTTCAATAAAATGTAACCATATGCAGCCTCAATTTCTTCCTCTGTTAACATTCTTCTTGTTGGACGTCCTTATGTTCGTCCAGGATATGTGAAAATGGAAAAGTTACTATTAGCATCACTCATTCCTCCCCCTTCGTCATTACGAGGAACTTTTCTTTCTCTTGTGTGAACATGCGGCTCAAGATAATATCCACAAAATGTACTAGCTTCCTCCACTAAATAAGCATTACATATCGATCCTTCTACTCTGGCCTTGTTTTCACTTTTTTTAAGTGATGCAAATACCTATATTAGACAAAATGGTTATTACAATTTTGTATTAAAAACATAATAATATAGTTATGGCAATAATGTTTGCTGACTTACCTCTCAAATGGATACATCCATCGATATTGAACTGGTTCGACTAGTTTTGACTCGTGTGTTAAATGCACAGGTAGATGTTCCATACAGTCAAAGAAGCTTGAAGGAAATATCCCTTCTAACTTGTATAGAATTACTGGAATTTGCTTTTCGAATTTTTCCATTTCCGCCAACTTGAATTCAGATGATGTTAAACTTTTGAAAGACATACTTAATTACGTTATTACTTCCCAAACCTTATTTGGTAGCAACTCCCGAAATGCAATTAGAATTAGCCTTTGCATAAACATATGACAGTCGTGATTTTTCATTCCAAATAGTTTGTACTTCCTTAGGTCCACACATCTAGCCAAGTTTGAAACAAAACCATTAGGAAACTTTAGACTTTTCAACCATTCACACAAAAGCTCCTTTTGTCTTTTGTCCAAAGTGTAACATGCTTTCGGATATTTACTGGTGTGAAGATCTTTATGTAATTCATTACTTCTACAAAAAAGTTGTAAATCAGCTCGTGATTTTGCATTGTCTTTTGACCTCCCTTCAATGTTCATAATAGTATTGAACAAGTTGTCAAAAATATTTTTCTAAATATGCATAACATTTAGATTATGACGTATCAAATTCGTTTTCCAATACGGAAAATCCCAAAATATGCTTCGTTTTCTCCAGCCAAAGTTTTGACTAATTCTTGTATTTACTTCATCGGTTTCAAATTCTGTTACTTTCAGCAAGCCTAATTCCTCAATCTCTACAAAATCTCTTCACTAACTTTTACAGGAGGAGGAGGTGTGATACGGAAATCTCAAGAAAATAAGGTTCTTGAAACCCCCTAATCCTATTGAATCAAAACCCTAATCTTTCTATTCTAAGAACATGCTCGACCAAACCCCAAATCATAAGTTTGAGACCTAATCCCAAATAAATCAGAAATCAATTTACGTTGTAATTACTTACTTACTGATGCAAATCAATTTCTTGAAGTAACCATGAAGACATTCACGCCTCCCTTGAAGAACTCAATCGAAAATTTTATTAATCATCCAATCTGATCTCAAAGTTGAACTAAAGGCACATATTTATACCTAGGTTAAATAATAAAAGGTTGGGTTAAAATACATGGAAGCCCAAAATAAAACAAAGTCTAAAAACTAAATAAATAAATCTAATGTGTTGTGCCATTACTGGATCTATATGCTTTTGGACATAAGTGATGAAGCATTAAAATAGCCCAAGTCTTCTTGTCTTTAAGCTCCAAGTGTATTCGGTCCATGGATTTGAGTTAAATGGATTAGTTTGGGCTCAATTCCATTAAACTCTCCTCCAATTAGCTTGGAACTCGTCATTCTCTCCACATATTGGCCCACACGCACATAGAAAGCCTCCTTAAGTCTTTCGGTCCTAACTCTAGACATAGGTCCAACTGGAATGACGAGGTTGCCCCTGTCATGTATGTCTTCTCCACGGTGATCCTTACTCCTGCTCACATCAAGGTGTTTTGACCATCCTATTCTTAGTGAACTTTTGTTTATTGCACCTAAATGGATGATCTAAAAGAAGTCCTGTGATTGTCAAACCAATATATTTTGCCCCCGTTTAGAAGATAAAACGCATCAGAATCATTGCCACAATAAGGACAAGCCCATTTTCCAGTTGTGCTCCATCTAGATAACATAGCAAATGCTAAAAAATCACTAATGGTCCACATCAAAGCCTCCCTCATCACAAAATTCTGTTTCAGAGAGACATCATATGTTTGAACACCGTATTCCTACAGATGTAGCAATTCAAATATTAATGGTTGTAAGAACATATCAATTTTATGCTTCAGATTTGTAGGCCCTGGCACAATCACTGTTAAAAACATATATGCCTCTTTCATACACTTCTAAGGAAGCAAATTATAAGGAGTCACTATGATTGGCCATGATGAATATTGCTGCTTGAATGGACCAAAAGGTTGGAATCCATCCGCCGATAATCCCAATATAACATTTCGACATTTAACTGCAAAATCAAGATGAGTGTCATTGAAATGCTTCCAAGCCAGTGGATCTAATGGATGACTCATTCCTCCATCTTCCTGTTCGTGTTCAGCATGCCATCTCATATGAGATGCAGTAACATTAGAAGCATAAAGTCTTTGAAGTCTCGGAGTTAGCGGGAAATAATACATCCGCTTCTATGGTACTAATTTCTATTTCATTGAATGCTTTCTAGGCTTAAACCTAGATTGGCCACAAAATTTGCACTCTTCTAAGTCCACATTATCTCCCCAATACAAAATACACCCCAATTTGCAGTAATCAATCTTTTTAACAGACAAACAAAGACCCCTAATAAGTTTCTTCATATTGTAAAAACTATCAACTATTGTATGATCAGCAGGCAATGATTCATTGTACCATTCTAGAATTTTATCAAAACTACAATCTGAAATATGCCCTTCATACTTTATGTTCAATATTCGAGCAATTGAAAACAATTGAGTCATTGTCTTACAATTTTGCCACAATTCTCGGTCAACTGACTGTAGTAAGTCAAAAAATTATTTTGGTTGTGGATTAGGTTCTTTTTCAAGATTTTCTCTATTTTCCTCAAAGGTATAACCTACCCCATCATAAATCAGTTGCATGTACGGATTTTCAGTTTCTTCCATATAATTTGTTGTAAATGAAATCCCCCTTTCATACTCATTTAGGTTGACAGATGATTCTACTTGATTACCTCTTGAGGTGCTAGAAATGTCAGGTTCCCCATGTCGTGTCCACTCAAAATAATTGGGGACAAACCCTTTTTCTCAACAAACGCCTATTAACTTCATCAATAGTAAGGAAACATTTGTGTTTGCATTTTACATGGACATCTGATCTTTGGCCCATCCATATATGCATGTTTAGAACATGCATAATGAATAAAAGTGTCCACTCCCTCAACAAATTCAGGATTAATGAAACTATCAATAGTTTTTCGTCTATACATCCAAGATCTATCCTGAAAACTCATTTCTGGACAACTGTTAATTGAAAACAATGAATCCATAGTTAGTATCATTCATGTTAGCAAAAAATTTCAAAACATCTAAGATAAGACATGTGAATCAAGATCACAAGTTCTCGTTGTGACCCCTAAACTCCTCGTATTTTTCACCGATAAGCCTCACATTTACTATGGATCACAAGTTATGGGTTCAGGTTTATGGGTTGAGATCTAAAATATTTGTAAACTTAACATCAAACATATAGTTTGTAATCATATATATTAGAAGATAATTAAAGTTAAAACTCCTATATTAAATATGTACTACTGTCAAATTTCATAAGTATTCATACAAATATGAATACTTATTTTAATAAATTAGTTTAGTATATACAATTTAATAAAAAAATATCTATGTAAAAATGTGCACATAAAAAGTAAACAAAACCTCATCATTTAAAAGAGCATCAATGAAATAACGGATTCACATAATTAAGATAATTGGAACAATAATATAAATCAAACTCATCCTATATAAATTCATACGTAACCGAAGTTCATACAACAAACAATTTTCAGTTCGTGCAAGCCAAATTCAATCAGTCATGTAATACGTTCAGATTCCCAATTCAAACCGCAAACAAATACCCACATTATACTAAGTTCAAAAAAACTTAGTAAAAAACAAAATCACTAACCTCAATCAACACGTAGAACGATCTTCCTGAAGTACGTGAAAAAGATGATGACAAACTTGTATGAAAAATATAGAAACTGAAACAAATTCGATTAAAATGTGTGAAAAATCATTATTGACATGAGTAAAAAATATAAGGAAATAAATGTCATTTGAACACCTGCTAAAGCTTCTCTTCAATCTCCTTTGAAATAGAAATATTGCCAACAAATGAGTTCCTACAACCAATAAGAAAATTGTTTACAGTTTAGAAGCATTCTAGATGAAGATATGCTAGCCTAATAACGAACATAAGCTAGATCACCATAAATGATTCAAATGCTTAAAACAAACATGACCAAGATGGGAGACCAAAATATCCATTGCTTAAAATTCAAGCTTTCTAAACTAGTTGATTTCAAGATCTATTAAGCCAACCTAACTCATCAATACAAATGTTTAAGGTAAAAATAAATGGGAGAAAAATTTAAGGTACGAGTATGAATCTTTTGATATGTTTAAAAATTTTATATATTTGGTTAAAAAAGAAAGTAGTTTTTAGATTAAAACTTTAAGAATTGATATAGGTGGAGAATATAATTTTAATAATTTTTCTAAACTACAAAAAATTTATCACCCTCTTATAATCCTAAGATCTCCCTAACAAAATATAATAGCTAGAAGAAAGAATCAAACAATCCTAAATATAGCGAGAAATAGGTTGAAAACCAAAATGATGCCTAAGGAGATTTAGGCGGAAGCAGTTGTATGAGTGGTTTATCTTTTAAATTTTAGTCCTAAAAATTGCTTGATGTATGTCACTCCATAAGAAGCATAGAGAGGAGTGAAGCCTTTTGCATCATAATCAAGAGTGTTTATCTCTATTATCTATCTTAATGTTCTAAAGAAAAGAAGGTCCAAACTTGATGATTGAAGTAATTTGTTTTTATTATATATAATAAGAACTCAAAAGGGTACAAATTTTTCAATCCAAATGATGAAAATATTATTATCAATAGAGATGTTAAATTTAAAGAAGAAACATTTTGGGATTAAATCCCTCAAATAAGGGGATGTTATGATTTTTTTCTATATTTTGAAAATTAAGAAGCAAAAGAGGTAGTTTAAGATTCGAAAAATGATCTTTTTTATTAATCTCACCAATCCCATCATCTTCAGCATCATCATCCGCATCTTCACTAATAAATATAGGACTTTCAAGATATTAAAGACTTATCAAATTTTATGATAATCTTGTCTTATTCTGTCTACTTATAGATATTGTTTCTTTAAATTTTAAAGATTAGTAAGAATGAGAAATGGATTCATACAATGAATGAAGAAATTCAAGCCATTAAAAAGAATGATACTTGAGAATTTATTTCTCATATAAGAGATTATCATGTAATTGGATTCAAACGAGTATTAAAAAAATGAAAATCCCAAAGGTGAAGTAAAGAGATACAAGGTAAAGCTTAGAGTTAAGAGTTATAGTAAAAATAAGGCATTGACTATAATGAGGTATTTGTCTATATTACTCGCCTAGAAGCAATCTGTATATTAATATGTCTTACACCAAAAGTCATTGGATAATTAATATTACAATTTTAAAGTGTATGTATTACTTACCTGTAATAAATGGTAATGGTATCTTTATACATAAGTGTGGTTTGGAATATAAAGAGGCATGGTACTACTTATGTTAATTTCTTATAAGGTATATAAATATATACTTCATAACAAATGGACATATTGCCAAAAATGTTTGAGTGCTCAAACGTGGACAATCTTCATCCTATTTCTTCTTTCCAAACACTTCTCTTCTCACTATGTCAAATTTTTTCTAAACAATTACCAACAAAGTTAGACCATCGAATCAATATTTTTTGTTTTATATTTTATAAAAAAAGTCTTTCTATATTGAACTTAATTGCAGTTCAAAATATTGATTGTGATAAAACAATTTATAATTGAAAGCATATGTGTAGGGACATATATGCATTCTTATGTTCATCAAATAATCATCCGATTATATCAACCAAATTCACAATTTCCCCCTCCTATTACATAGATTTTGAACATATAATGTTGTTATCCATTCACAAAACACCAAAACATAGAAAAAATCAAAGACAAACTGATTAATTAAAATACAACACCCACCGTCATCATGTATAGCTCAACAAAAATGGTGTCTTACTTAGAGAAGAGGACCAGAAGTAGCACAATGTCACTGAACGCAGCACGAACGAGAGATGACTTCGTGTCGGAGGAGCAAACACAACTATAAGGGCCAGAGGAAGAGAGAAGAAAGAAGGGAAGAGAAGAACGAAGGAGCGATGGAGACGGGGAAGAAGGGTTCTGCGAGAGTGTTTTAACCTAAACAAAATGACGTCATTTTGTTTAAGTTAATAATGTTCAAACAGAAAGGCGCGACGTCATATTGGTTTATATTTTACCGACGGATAGTTCTGTCCTTAATAGTCCATTCGTAATGTCAACAAGTCATTTCCCTCCACTAATTCCTGCCTTACTTGCCGACATTATTGTTTTATATCTAAATTCAACTTTTTATGACACATTTACTGACGGCTTTATATATTCCGTCGGTAAACAAAAATGGTTTGTTTACTGTTACTATTTTTTCGTCGCAAAATCGTTATTTTCTTATAATGTTATATGTTGCCAAAGGTTCTAAGGGGTTGCAATTTGCATTTCTATGTATTCACTTTTATAAACCCCCAATTTATTTTATAATGACCTATCAACAATTTTTGTTGAATGATCTGAAAATGGAGATATATTGGATAATAAGTGGAGTCTAACAACTTTTAGCTAAACCAATACCAAAGAATGGCTTGAAATTATGGCCTTTCTCTTCTTATGAATGCAGATCCTAAAATCTATAGGCAAAGCATTATACATGTAGATATTGCCTTTTTCAGATAACTGTAAATAACATTAACTAATGAAAGTAGAAATGGACAAGAAAAAGCTAAATGAAGGTGTACTGTGAGAACATGAATCTGTAATGTCACCTATATGAACAATGTAAAAGGATAATCAACAACAACAATAAGAAGAACAACCTAATAAAATTTCCACTTATACATGGAATATGGAAAAATCTAGTAATATGTAATCTTATCCCTAACTAGTAGATCATGAGCATGAATTGTACTGTCAAAAGGTGGAAAATTAGAAATCAAAACTTGGAAATGACAATTAACTTATGCTGCAGTACTTAGAGAGTATGAAGTGATATCAGATCACCTACATAAACATTAAACAGTACGAAAATAAGATCCAAGTATGAATTCCTGGGACATCTATTGACCAAAACAACATATTATTAAGAGAAATAGAGATACCGAGTTAAAATTTCTGCTCGAAAGTTCAATCAAACGTTGTTTTTGTAAACTATATAGAGGCACCAATAGTTCAGAGGCAAATGAAACTAATAAACTAATGATATGTCATATATATGAACATCATAACTTAGTGAATTCATGTCTAGTGAAGACACTTACGACACATTAGGTGCACCCTTCACTCTCTTTGCACCAAAGATTTCATCTTCCCATTGAAAATTTAATAATAAGTTGCATTTTTAACTTTATAAGATAACACAATTACCCTTAAAAATGCAAAACTAGTTGTACTCCTTCTAGCATCAATATCTTCTGCAAAATCATTATCACAAAATCTCACAAGTTTAAAATTTCCATGAGAGGAATAAAATAGTCCCAAATCAAATGCAACTTTTAGGTAGCAAAGAGTCCTCTTATCACCTTTCATATAGATGGAGGTAAGAACTTCCATAAATTGGCATATACTCTAATCGAATAAAGAATATCAAGCCCCGTACATGTATATATCTCAAACTTCTCATAAGACTTTTAAAAATAGTAGAATTTTTCTTTTCTCTATCTTCATAATTTGATATCTTTAGTCCAATGTCCATACTGTTGGGTTAGTGCCTCAAATTATGTGGTTTTTAACCAATTTTATCTCAAGCCTATAGTATATACTATTTAGGCCACACCTAAGTTAGTTATTCTAGGGTAGGTTATTTTGAGATACAATTGTTATAAATCAATCCCCTTTTTCTACAGAGTAGCTTTGAGAGAGTTTTTATTCTCATCAAATTTTCAAGAGAGGATTTGTTAGTGAAATTATTTTTCTCTTCAATCTCATCAGCTACTTAGGGGATTTGTAATGTCTTTATTATTTTCATAGTGGAATTTGCTCCTCATATTCTTGTAAGTTTTTCTCCAAGCACTCTGGTTTCCCACTAAAATCTTATCTCATCTATTTATTTTGCTTCTCTGTATTCTCTAATTGATTTGATCTTAATAGCTTCCACTATTATAAGCTCCAACAAGTAGTATCAGAGCTTCTACTCAATCGAGATTTTTTTTAGGATTTCTATCCTCTCTAAATTCCACATAAAGAAGTTTGATGGCAAGATTAATTTTTCTATATAGCAAATTTAGATGAAAGCTGTTCTTTTTCAAAATAGATGCAAAAAAGGTTTTAGATGGAAAGGCATAAAGGCTCGAGTCTATAACTGATGAGCAGTGGGAGGGTTTAGATGAAAAGACATTTTTGGCTATCCAAACTCATCTTAATGGCTTTAATTATATTATTATTGATATGGAGAATTTTGAAGTTCATATTGATGATAAGAATAAGGTTGTGTCCTTGGTTGTCTCATTACCACTTACTTATAAACAGTTCAAAGAATTTATTCTATGTAGCAATAATGATGCATTGTCTTTTGAGGATTTCAAATCAAATTTGCTGTCCAAAGAAAAAATTGATATTGAAGTGTATGCTAGTGATAAAGCTGAAGGCTTGTTTGTTAAAGGTAGGAAATTTTAAACAGGGAGTACCGGTAGATACATATCCAGATTAAAGTCTAGAGGATGTAAATATGACAATTTCTATTATTACTACAAGACACCTGGGCACATAATTGATGATTGTTATAATTGAAAAATAAAAAGGAGAGAGAAGAATAGAAGAAACAACCATAAATACTCGTTAAAGCTAATATTGCGGACTTAAATTTTGATGGTAACATTTTTTTTGATACCTCTACTAAAAGGAGGGATAAAATTGAGTGGGTTCTAGATTATGGATGTACCTATCATATGTGTCCTCACAAGGATTGATTTAGTACTTATGAGCCTTTTGATTCTAATGTTATTTTGATAGGTAATAACATCTAATTCATGGTTGTTGGAATTGGTACAGTTCAGATTAAGGCCGATGATGGTATTGTCTAGAAGTTCACAAAGGCCCGTAATATTCTTGACTTAAAACGTAACCTGATTTCTTTGGGCACTCTTGAGTCTCTTGGTTATAAGTTTTTGGCTAAAGATGGAGTTTTGAAATTGTCCAGAGGTGCTCGTACTTTGTTGAAAGGTACCAAACATAGCAATCTATATTTCTTGTAGGGTACTATTATGATAGGTTCACCAACTGTTTCTACAACCTTATCTGACGATGATAACACTCGTTTATGGCATATGTGGTCACATGAGTGAGAACAGTATGAAGCTTCTGAGTAAGAGAGTTCTCTTTGGTGACAAAGGTGCCGATATATTGGTGTTATGTGAACTCTGTGTCTTCAAGAAACAAAAACAGGTTAGTTTCTCCACTACAACACACCATACAAAGCGCATCCTTAACTACATTCATTCTGATCTTTGGGGTCCTTCTAATGTTTAATCTTATATTATACGTCATTATATGATGATCCTCATTGAAGATTTTTCAAGCAAGGTTTGGGTTTATTTTCTTTATCACAAGCATGACGCCTTTCCTACCTTCAAGAAGTGGAAAGCACTTGTTGAGAATCAAGAAGCTTTTAACTGACAGAGGTTTAGATTTTTGTGAGTCAAATTTCACAAAGTTTAATGAATAACATGGAATTGGCAGACACAAGACATTGGTCAAGAAGCTCCATTAGAATGGGGTTGCAATACTATTACGGGGAGGGCTCGGTGAACACTCTTTAATGCTAGAATATGGCATCGTCGTAAGCTTTGGTGTGAAGCTACTTCTACACCTTGTTATCTTGTCAATCGATTTCCTCACTCCTCCATCGATTTCAAGATCCTAGAAGAAGAATGGTTAAGTAATCCTGTTGACTACTTCATTATTAGAGTATTAAGATGTCTTGTTTATGCCCATACTAATGATAGGAAGTTAGCTTCTAGAGTTGTTTAATGCATTTTCCTTGGTTATGATTTTGAGTCTAAGGGATATCGTTAATGGTGTCCTAATTCTAAGAAGATTATTTTGAGTAGAGATGTTACTTTTAATGAAAATGCGATCTTATGTTTTGGGAAAGATTCTTCTTTTTCTTCTTCTGGTATAGGTGATCAGCAGGGTGCAAGTGAGAAGGTGGAGTTGGAAATGGGAACCAAATTTTATGGTGTGACTTCTTCCTCTTCCTCAGTCCCACAACCTAGTAGTGGTACTCATGTTGATGAATGATCGTGAGTTTTGGTTATGTGTAAGTTTTAATTATTAACCCTTGATAATCTACAAGTGCATGGTTCGTTAGCGTAGTATCAAAGGTTTCAAAACCATGAGGAAGGAGTTAATCTAATCCTGAATTCTAAGGTTAGAAACAATAACAGAAATTCAAGTTGCATGAAAATAATATGAGAATTTAATTCAATCATATTGTGACCCATTTCCGGAACCCAACCCTCTTGCGGATTCATACATCTGTTGGACCCCGCTTAATTCCGAAGCTCAACCTCTTGCAAAAAATCATGAAACGTGAGTGTGCATATTACCTTGAAGGGTTCTTTCATTTAACCTTTATTAGACATTATCAATTCATCTTCATTTTTTTTCTCATAACATCCCAAAAATTTCCTCACAATTTGTTCAATGGCGTGCCCATACAAATCAGACACCATGCTTGAGCTCATTTCTCCTGCTTGTGAGCAGAATTTAGAAATATTCAAATCTGAATTTCAATTTGACTTCTTCATAGAACTCACAGCTCTAAATCTCTAATTTGTTTTAGAGCAAGAATCAACTCAATCGGAGTTCTATAGCTCAAGATATGCTTAAAAAGATAAAGTTTGTTCATATCCTAATCATGCTCTCCTAACCGACTCTCGCTTACTTTAATGTAAACTTTCTCAAATAAAATCCGAATGATACAAATTTTTATGTAGGGAAAGATACATGTCTTAGGAATCTATTGCTTCAATAATCACTTCATTTGGAGGTCGGATGAAGGAGTTATGTCCAAAAGAGTGGACCATGTTTATACCCTAAATCAATTTGAACCTATCTTGGCGCGATTGTTATAACTTTCAATGTAGATGTCGGATTGAGTTCGTTGTTAGACCATTAGAAAGAAGACATCTAGACCTACAATGTTCATGAAGACCACAAAATCAGATTCTGCCCCTAGAATGGTCAAAAAACATAATTTGTCTCATAAATGTCTATTAAACGGACATGTATGTCCGTTTAATGGACCTTCTCAGGTCATTTTGGCCTCCCAATGGACATGCATCAGGCTTGGGAGGCCAAAATTACCCGTGAAGGTATGTTCGTTTAACGAACATTAACTGGCCAATGGGTGTTTTTACACCCGAGAAGGTCCGTTTAATGGACCGTATGTCCGTTAAATGGACATTGGGGCTCCCCAAAGTCCTCCCATGCCTCTAATGCTGCCAACTTCCATCCTAACACCATATACACTTAATATCTCCCCAAATTCACTTCTTTTAATGCAAAATCACTTCATATCAACTTAAACACTAAAATTATCTCATAAACTCTTAAATCTCAATCCATTTGATTCATCAAAACCACAATTTCCTATCAATATACCGTAGCTGTCATCAAACATAAATCTTATGCAACATCATAGCTTGTAACAATCATGTCTCTTCATTTCGATGTCCAAAAATTACAAACTTTATAGTGTCAGAAAGATAAAAAGACGAAATACAACTTTCATGAACGAAACTTTAGCTAATTCTATCTCAGTTATTCCAGAATTTCCCTTGAATCAGTTCACCAAATTCACCCTTATGAAAAACTTGACATTTGTCCCAAATTTACTTCCTTAACTTGTCCATTCATAACAATTCAACTAAACACTTGGAATTCATCAAACTCTCAATCTCAATTCATTTAGTTCTTCATATTCAATAACATCGCATCATTCATAACCATTCATAATTCCTATCTTGCTTTTCCATAGCAACTCACTTATATTTATAACGATAGGTCATT
>JAOTAZ010000004.1:7890754-7905294 GCA_025629785.1 Erythroxylum oxycarpum
TCTGCAAAACGATCAAGCATAGTAGAAATAGACTCACCTTCCTTCATGACAAACATTTCGTAATCATGGAGTAGCATATTGATCTTTATTTCTCGAACTTAATTGGTTCCTTCGTGAGTGATTCGAAGTCTCTCCCACATCTCTTGAGCACTTGTGCAAGAGTTCACTTGATTTCTTTCTTCAACAGTGAGAGCGCAATAGATCAACTTCATGGCTTTTGCGTTGATATAAGCTTGCTTCCAATCGTTGTCATAATACTCCGGCTCTGTCTTTACCTTGCCATTTTCTTTTAATGGAACATGTCGACCGAAGATAATGATCTTCCAATACTCCACTCCCTCGTTTATAATATGGTATTTCATATGATTTTTTCAAGAAGAATAGTTAGTACCATTAAACAAAGGAGGGCGATTATTAGTGTTACCTTCTTCCGCCAGATTTTTGTGTGTCAGACTAAGCGCCATCCCTGGATTAAGTTTCTCTGATACCAATTGAAAGCTATCTAGAAGGGGGGTTGAATAGATCATTTAAACTTTTTCGAAAAATTCTACAAAAAATTAATGAGTTAATACACACGAACAATCAAATAAGTTAATCTAAAAGAGTAGGGAAGAAGATCAAACACTGTTTTTATAGAGGTTTGGTGCTAAAACCTACGTCCTCTACCTAAGCTCCCACTTAGGATTTTGTAAACCACTATATGTACACTTTTCAGTTTAGTGTGAACTTTTACAACCACTTGAATTTCGACTCAAGCAACACCTCACAATCCAATTTGATTTTTGACACAAATCCAACCATACCAGTGATTTCCCTCTAATCACTCAACTCACAATAACAAAGATTGAAGTATGAAATATAACTCAGTACAGCTTGAGTAAAACTTCAAAGAACAAAGAGCAATTTAGAGCTATTAAATGATAATGATGATCAGTATGCTATTCCAAAAGACTGCGCTATCGATCCTTTAATATTGCTCCTTTTATTTGCAGAATTCCAGATCAAATATAGACGTTGTAGATTATTTTTGTACCGTTTGATATCAATTGACTTCGTCAGAATAGAATCAGCTGTACTGCTAGTCGACTGGTTGAGATGTATAAGTCGACTGGAACCAGTGTTTTTATGAAAAATTTCATCTTTGCTCCACGATCAGTCGACTAGAGTGATTTAGTCGACTGGAATGATTATCCAACATACTGTTCTCCTGTTTTTAGTCGCCTTGCAATGTTCTAGTTGACTTGATTAAGCCTCGCTTGACAAATATGTTAGTTCTCAGTCGTCTTGAGATGTTATGGTCGACTGGTGTTTGCTCCAACGGATATGTTGCAGATAATCTTCGATCTTTACTATGTTCATATGCTATTTTGAGATCTTTATCCATAATCTTCATTAAAATCATCTTTTGCACATTGTTCATCTTTTGATTAAATTGTCTATCTCTTGATCGTTGGGGATTATCACAATCTTCATGATATTTTATCTCTTGGACATTTGAAGATTAAAGCTACCTTGTATTAAACCAAAAATACCTGAAATAATTTCTTTAATCATTTCTATATATTTTATTATTATCAAAACATAAACGGATTTTATTTGTCAACCACCATTGGTCCAACAGTCTGGGCTGTTATAAATGGTATTACAGCTGGCTCCCGACCCGTTGTGCCAGTGATGACACTAAGCCCTAGCAGGGGCTGGATTGTGTGATCTCATATCGGTTGTAAATGGGAACGAAATACGCCTTATAAGAGTATAGATACCTCTTCCGCATAGTCGCATTTTTGTAGGAAGAGCAAAACCGTGAAGGGCTTAAGCCTAAAGCGGACAATATCTGTGGACAGTTGGTTCGGATCGTTACAAATGGTATCAGAGTCGGTACCTGAACCGTTGTGCTAGCTAGACTAGATCCTAAGGGGTAGATTGTGAGATCCCACATCGGTTGGAGAGGAGAACAAAGTACGCCTTATAAGGGTACAGATACCTTTCCACCAAAGACAAGCTTTTCCTATAGATGTGATCGCGGCTCTGTCATTAGATCCTAGAATCGACCTTGGAAACCGGTCAAAAATAAAATTCCAAGATTGCAGTAAACTGAAACCTTAGGTTTTCTCTCTTGTTGGAACTGATAGAAATTGGTTTTAAAACTAGCCTAAAGTCGAATTATGCAATTAAAGCAAATAAAAGGGGGGTTTGGGTTTGTTGATCAAAATTTAAATAAAAGAAAAGTATAAAAGAATATTTTTGGATTTTTGGGAATTATGAAGATAATAAAAACTAAGATTGTAATCAAATTGATAAAATCCTCTTGAAAATGGACGCAGGCTATCACGGTTCAAAATGATTTTTTTAGGGATAGAATCCACTAAGTTTCGAAAAATCAACCTTAAAAACTCTTTAAGTCCAAAGATTCAATTAATCAACTCGATTATTTAAATCTTTGTTAAAAACTTTAGTGTATGAAGTGGAGAAATTTATGCAAGCGGTCAATTGGATCAACTCAATCATCTATACCAAACACAACTAGGTAGATAATGACAATTGATGCATTCACCAAAGACATTTATGAAACTTCATATATTAAAGCACTTTGTTCAACATAAATCACTCCAAATCATAAGTCATTGTCAACATCCGATTAAACTATAATCAGACTAATTCAATCATAAACTGTAATCTCCAACTCGGAGTTTTTACAAGCATATAACTAAACTTTAGACAATAAATGATTACTTCCCTTTGAAGCCCACGGTAAACTCAAGCCATTACTACATCTTCAAGAGGGTCGAAAGCCTAGCCACGCATAGCTCCGGTGTACTCCATCACTGCTGGAAACCCGACGCTATCCATGACTCCAGGATAGACAGTGGAAGCGACTGTGAAGGTGATGATCATCCGGGAAGGAGGATGAAGGTGGTGCGGTTGAGGATCGTTCGTCCGTGGTGGCTACTGATCTACAAAATCAAAACAAGAATCATTATTAGTATCGTATGTACGCTGAGTTGTGAGTGTGGCTGAACTTCTTTTTAACCTAATTTGGCAACTATTTATAGAGGTGAGCTTGGGCCAGGTTGCTACAGTGAGGCAAATTTTCCATTTAAAATCGGGTATCTGCTCGTTCGTCGCGACGTGCGAATAAAAATTCGTCAGGACGAATGGAATTGGCTTGATCGTCGCGACGTATGGCAGTGATTTGCTCGTCGCGACAAATGGAAAGAACCTCACGACCTGTTGACTTTCTGATGGGTCGACTCCTTTGTTCCTGCAATATAAAATAACATTTTGCAGTATCAATTGTCCTTATGAAAATTATAGAGAAATTAGTATCAGATTATGACAATTTACTAACAAATTGCGAATTACAAGAGCTCATTATAAGGAACCAATTTAAGCACAAAAGTCATCAATTAGGAGTCAATGAGTGCATAAACAGTTATAGAAAATACAGCTAATTTATAATATAAACTTGGCTCAATCAACGATGTTGGTTGATGTTGATGATAAGTAGATGTTGTATGTGAGAATTACATATTTAGATCCTTACTTCTTACAACCTATTAAACAGGTATAAGGTTTAATTAGACATGAATGAGTCATGTTGGATGTTTAGTAGAATATAAAAAAGTTGGGTTTACTACAGGTTTTGGTGGCATTATGCCTACCCATTCCCTAGTGCCAACACGGCTCAAAAAGGCAGGTCGTGTCAGTGTCTCTTTAGAGCAAATGGATAAATGAGTTTTATCTAAAGGATTCCACCTTATGGAAAATTATAAAAAATAAACAGCACTATTGAACTCTCATTCAAATTCTATATAAAAAAATACAAGTTGTGTATCCTTTCATTAAAATTCAAGTAGGGAATGGTGAGGACACTTAGTTTTGGTTTGCTAATTAGACCTTTCTAAGTCCCCTTTGCTTGAGAGAAGATATTTTAGCTCTCACTTCTAGAATTCCAGTTTAAGCTCTAGTCAGGGATGTCATAGTTCATAATACTTGGCATTTTCTAGGTAGGAGGACTAAAAGAATCTTGAATTATTTTCCCAGTTACTTTCCTAACTCATTTATAGTAGATAAACCTATTTGGTCCATCAACAACAAGGGAGAGTCCTCTAAACCATCATGTCTTAAAGCTCTTAGGCCATTCACTTCTCACATTCCTTGTTTCACATTGTTTAGAGAGGTTTTTTAAAGCCTAAGGCTTCCTTTATAATCTAGTTAGGAGCTAGAAGAATATTGAAAACCAAAGACAAGTTAATTGGTTCTAATGATACCCTATATGAGTTACGTTGTCTAGAAGATGAAACCATTGATCATCTTTATTTCAAATGCAACTAAACAACCTTTATTTAGGCTGGAATTTAGTATACAATAAATCTTTTTTTGCCTAGAGATTGATTGGGATAATATGTTGGTATAGGCTGAAACTAAGTATCACACTTTGGGGAAAGATCAATTATATCTAAACCTTAGCACAAACTATTCAATGTATGCAAGTTGGATGGAAAGGAACCAAAGATTGTAAAATAAGATCAAAACTGATAAACATGCCTTAGTATAGAAGATATATTGCGAGATTAGAGAAACGTTGGTAGTTCGCCAAGCAACTGAAAAGATGAGCATTCACCTCAGAAGAAGATGGAATCTTTAATTTACAAGAATCTTTAATTGTTGTATTCTTACTACGCTTACAAGTCACAACCTTGTAATGTCTCCTTTTGATGCCTTTTATGGCTTATTAATGAATTTTTCACTTTTAAAAAATAATCGATATGTAAAAGAATAATAATTCATCTTATTAGTTTTTGTCATTTTATATACTTTTTATGTATTCATTCATTAAAATTTAGAAAAAAAAATTCATTAATCAATTGCAATTTGTATCATTAATTTAATGAAAATTTACATAGTATATAATCTTTTTTGTTCATTTCCTTTATAAATGAATTTAGTTTCATCTGATTCATTATATCATTTTATGTACGTTTTATGTATTCATTCATTAAATTTTAAAAATATCTCAATTTTCATTAATTAATCGTAATTTCTATCATCAATTAAATGAATTTCTCATCTTCTATATATAAACTTTTTTTTCATTTCCTTTGTAAATGAATTTAGTTTCATCTTATTCATTTTGTAAGTTTATGTATGTTTTATGTATTCATTCATTAAAAATATGGTTTTTAATTAATAAATTATAATTTGTATCATCAATTAAATGAATTTCTCATATTATATATAATCTTTTGTGTTCAATTTCTTTATAAATAAATATAGTTTCATCTCATTTATTTTATAATTTTTGTATGTTTCATGTATTCACTAATTAAAAATCTCATTTTTCATCAATTAATTATAATTTGTATTATTAATTAAATGAATTTATCATAAATAATATCAATTTGTTATTGATTTTACCTACAACATTTATTTAAACGGAATTATATTTTTTTTATTTTTACATACCACTTAAAAATTAATTTAAACATTTAAAAATTAATTTAAACATATCTTAAATCATGTTTATTCATCTTATTCATTTCATTATTTAAGTTTAATGTATTCATTCATTAGAAATCATTTTTCATTAACCAATTAAATTTGCATCATCATTCATTAAAAGCTCAATTTTTCAATACATTATACATTTTTCAAAAAATTTAAAAACTGGGCCAGCCTGAGCCTTATTAGTTCAATCAGGCCTCATATCCTTACCAACAAAGGACCTACATGGGGTTATGTTTGGGGTTGTTCTAAAATACATTTTTTGCCAAGCAATATAGGATAAATATATGATTGTGTTGGAATAATATGGGAACATGTTAGACCTATGTTGAAAGTAACTTTATGGGAAAAAAAGTTGAGAGAGATATAAAGCAACACAGGACTAACAAGAAACAATACTTGCTTATTTTTGTCATAAAATCTCATATTTATGAAATAAAAGTCGGAAAAGAGAAGAGAAAAGGAAAGGGATGTCTAGGAGAACAAGACATTAGTTCCAAGGATAAGGAGACTTAAGAGCACATCAAGGAGAAGCAATCTTGTTGGAAAATAAGATTCCTGTTAAAATCAATTAAAAAGGATCAAGATTCAAGAGCTATGAGCTCATTGTTATATTTTCCTTATTTATCATTCTTTTTGGTTTTCTTTGCTTTATGATAAACTAAATTGGGATATAGATTTAGACGTGACAAACCTTAGGATTTATGCTTTGATTTGATCTTAGGTTTAATGAATATTTGGTTTTCTTATGATTTATCCATATTCTTGTAATTGAATGAATTGAAGGAGCAAAAGTGGAAGATCCAATTATTTGATTCATGAATTAAGATTTCAGATATGAGTTATGTGGTTTGATCATAAAATTAAAAAAGAGGGTTAAGCGTGAGATATTTAAAAGAAAACCACAAGATCTTTCTAGTTTAAGAAAAAACCTATCAAGATAGTTCAGAAAGCAAATTAATGCATACTAATCTAAGGCTAAGAGTTATATATCTCAAAATAGAATATAATTGTAATTTAGGAATTCTTACTAGTCTAACAAACTAGAATTATTCATTAAATCAAGATAAACTCAAGTATAGTAAAATTTTAGGAGGGTTCTACATTTAGTTCTTATCTATCTATTGATCAATATTCTTATTTATTTCCTTGAATAATCTACTCTTATTTGTTATCTTAGTTTTTTTATTTTCATTTATTCCATCACTTATTTATTGAGATTAGATAATAGAAAGATGGTCAATGCTAACTATATATACATTGTACACTTATGTTAAAACACAATTAGAGATGGTCAAAGAACTCTTGTTGATGGGATATTTAGAGTGACTATTGGAGTATGATTATGTTTATTGATTATAGAAGACATTATTTCCTAAAAGTGGAGAGTTAATGAGGAGGATTATGAATGCTAATCTGCACATACAGGAACTTATTATAGTAGATCTTTTATATATCCACTATAGAAGGAGGGAACAGTTTAAAAGCTTGTATCACTATGAGTTACTAATGGATGTTGTTATGATGATCACATATTATAATTGCAAAGGCCTATATGATTTGTATCACGAAAGGATCTTACATTAGCTTAATATGAACCTATTATTTCATAAAATGTTTCAAATTAATTTTTAAATATTGTAACCAATACCAGAAATAACTATATTCATGACAAAATTAGATGATGGCAAGTAAGGTTACACATTAAAATAAATTATGGTAGTGAGTTTTATTAAATGAAACTATGTAATAAATGAATGCAATGTATATATTCATAAAAGTACGTCATTATTTCAAAATATTTTTAAATTTTCAAAATTGATAAGCAAGGCGTACATTTTAAAATTTTCATATATATTGACTACATTGTTTAAACTATATTTAGACACTATCCATTAAATATTGTAGCTATAAACTAAACATTGCATTATAAATAAGGAACAACTTAAATGAAAATTTTGACTTACCATAATTAGTGGAAAGATAATTAGAAGCCTGTAAACTCATAAAAAAGGAAGTTCCATGTTTATGAAGGAAACTCTTGAGCTTTCCTAAGTAAGTGTTAGGATTATTCTTGAATGGAAATTTCCATTTTCCTTCTACACTGCCATAGGAACATTTCAAATTTGGGTGTCATTATGACATGACATTAATATTTTCCCTCTAATATCATTCACTTATTTTTATGAGCCTTATCAAATGTAGTGATATATATTTTTAATCCTTTCTTTTCATTTTCACCTCTGACTATTTAAATTATCTATTATTAAATTAAAAAAGGCATCTCTTCTCTTATACAAAATTATTATATAATCATGTATCCTACCTATTATGAAATTCATAATTAAAAGAAGAATTTATTAATTCCTACTTATGCACTTTACATAATGATTATAATTTTATCTATTCACTATATTTTATACACAACATTATGTGCATAATTATTGTTGCTTCTCTTTTGTTTGCATTTTCCACCTATTTTACAAGAAAGAAAACTTAAATTTTAGTAAAGTATAGAATTAAGAGAAATGCAATCATAGAACTATTGAGTTAATGGAAAGGGGAATTTTAGATGTGCAGATTCCTTATGATAGAACTTTGATTATGATAAGGAATATATATCAATTAAAACTCCACCTTCTATTTTGTCAATGTTTTAGTTTGTTCAGTGTTTCTTCTTAGTTAATCTAAGTAAATTTTTTAAAGAAAATTATTCTAATTAATATTAAGAAAATGGAGAATGAACTTTGATGGTGTAAATTTATGATAAGAAAATATAATGAAGAAGCAATATGTAATGACCAAAGTTACTTATGTTATTATTGAAAATTTTTTACAATTATAAAATTACATACAACCAATTAGAAGATGAAACTTTTTTTTGTAATTTTTTGTGCCCATAAAAATTCACTTAATTTAGTAACAAAAATCAAAATCAAAATAAACATTCCCTATAAAATTTAATATTATAATATATAAACATGCTTCACTATTGTAGTTGTGATATTTATAGTTTTAATTGTTTTAGATGGTAGTATTATTTGAATTTGCTTAAAGAAATTTTATTTATTTTAGACATTGTAATTACTTTAGTTTTCCCTAATTATTATCCTTTTCCTCTATTACTATTCATAGCAGCCACTGGTGATAGTGGTTAATTGAGGCACAAAATTTTGCAGGTAATGTTAGATGTATTTGTGATGGTCTACCTAGCCTGGTTATAGAAGAAAACCCCCAATTTTTAATAAAGCTAAAGAGATGATATGTATGTTTTCCATATGTGTCTATAAACATAATGTATTCATATCATGTATGTGTTTTTTTTAGAAGCTTGTTTTGGTATTGTGTTAACCAATTGTGGATGAAATAAAAAATTACAAGTATTTTCAAATATTTTGGAAGAAATTTTTATCTAATAACCTCTAAGTAGTTACAAAACAAAATCTTTTTACAGAATTATTAAAGATAAATATAAACTAAAATGATCAACCACCAGTAAAAGCATACATTAAAAGAATTAAGATACCTATTGGATTGAGAGAAATGATAGCACAATGATAACCACAAGCCATTATACTTATAAAAAAGGAAGTTCTATATTTGTAGATGGCATACTTCGAACTTCACTAAGTGGGTTTCAGAAATATTTATAAAAGGTAACGTATACACCTTCCCTATATATTATTGTTAAAACCTTTGAAAGTTTAGTATCATAATGACATGAAATTAATATTTTCCTTTAAATTTCATTCTTGAATCCTTCAATATTAAATAGTGATAATAAAGGAGAGAACAAAGAAAATAGACTTAGGAAAGGCAGATTTAACGAAACATAAGCAACTATAAAATTGTGCAACATATCCTTTTATAAGTGGAGTGCCATAAACGAAGAGTCTTTGAATTACAAATTGTTATTTGGTTTTGAATTTTCTCAACACAATTGACGAAACGTACATGTAGTGACATATGTCTTACTATATGTGTGGCCAACATTAGTGTTTACAAACTTTCCCAAAACCCTATTTTCGAATGGATTCTCTAGATTGGAAATTGGTAAATTAGAGGTCTTTTCTAACCAATATTCATAGAAATAAATTACAAAGGATTCTAATTTTTTTAATGATAAATAAGAAAATTCAATAAAGTTACAACAAAAACAACTAACTCCTACAAAACGTAGATGTAAATTTATAAACATCTTTTTATCTTCAACACTAATGCTTAGTAGGATTAGTCCCTTCTTTATAATGATATTGTTTATATCAAAATATGAAAGGTGTCAATGGTGTATCATATCCGATGTGTGAACAAACACCTCTAATGGTCTTCTTCTATCTGGTATAATTGGACACCTTAATCCTATTACACCTTTTACTCCTTTTTAAGTGTTTGTTGGAGTTTCTCTACTACATATTATCCTTTTTTTTAACATCTATATGATTCTTTGAATGTCCTATAAAAGTGTTTGAATAGGTGGCTAACAAATATTCATGTTTGTTAATGCCTCTTCTTTATAGAGTTATGCTAGTTGATAAAAGGTTTAAAAACTTCATCTTCCATCCTCTGGTCATTAGCATTGAACTTAATGCCTGTGTAAATATTTTAAACATAATTTCTCGTAACTACCATAAAAATCCTCATATATCATATAGATTTAGTGCTAAATTTGGGCATTGTATATGTAATTTACATCTAAGGGAGCATCTGAAAAACCCCCAAGTTCTTTGCTAGCTTGTTTACATATGTCCCTGTATGTATCACCTCCTTTTTCCTCATCCCCATTGTTTGTAAGTAGATTGTAAAATAGAAGCCAAATTGTAATGGTGACCTTTCATAAAGCACCATAAATAGAATAAATCCCATAAATTCACCATTCCCATCCTATCCCTCACTCCAGAAATAGTGTGTGCAATTATGCAATATGAAAATTAAAAAAAAACTTTTGATTTAATATGAGAGGCATTATTTTTTGTGAGATTATAATCATAGCTTTCATAGGAGATTTTATGCAAGAACTCTTTGATAGTTTATAAATTGTCAGGGAAACCAATTTTAGATTATCGACATCCAACAATTTTACACAGATTAGGAAATAAAACCCATAGTTCACACTAAAATTAAAGGTAGACATCGATAATTCCTTACCAGTCATATAAAATGTAATACCATTAGGCTCTCCTATTACTATATCTCTTTTGATATTTAAAGTTGTCAAAAATTTAAGCATGAATTCGATATAGGTATCTTAATAAATTTAAACAAATTTAACACCTGATTTATAAACAATTTTATCTAATTACAAAGCCAAAACTATTTATACCAGACTATATAACTAGATTAAGCTATTTGACTCAAAATCCCTTTTTTTTTAAAGGATTTCGTGCCTTCTCAATTGACATTTATTGGTAAATAAAGGATATGGTGTTCTAACTCCGATTATGGGCAGCCTTCATTGGTAAAATCATCCTTTCTTTCCATAACAGCTGACTATTATTGGTGGCTAGTGTATTACTTTTGTTTTTCAACAAAATTTGAATTAAGAAATAAAGTTTTACCTAAGGCTTGTGTGACTATAAACACTAACATGGTTTACCCAAATATGTTTGTATTCAAGTCTTCTCACAATATGTATGTCCCCTTTATATAGATGCCAATGCTTTCGGTTGTATATTTATAATAAGTAATTTTTATAAGTTTAATATGGTTGACCATATTGTTGCACACTTAGGTATGCCTTACAATACACATGCTTTCCCTAGTATTTACATTCTGTTGGGTCTCGTTTGTTTCCAGAACCTAACTCTTGCGAATATCATCGTACTTAACTTAAGCGTGCATATTACCTTGTATGGTTATTTCCATGAACTTTTATTAGGCATCATCCCACAAGGGTGGCGTGCCCATAAAATTCAAACTTCAAAACAAACTTATTCCTCCAACTTAACCCTTTTAACAAGGAAGTCAATATGAACATACACAATCAAAACTATTTCAATCTGTCATTACATTACTAAAGCAACAGAGTTTGAAAAACTTTATTTACATCTCAAAAGCCACACCATTGGCTTATTACAAAAATACAAAATAGCAAAAGAAGCAATTCCCTTATGCTCTTGATCACTTGATCTCTTAGCTATCACCTATAGATGGGACAAGAATGCGGGGTGAGCTTGAAAGCTTGTGGGTAATAGTTTATAATAGAAAAGTAAGCAAAACCTTTGAAAACTCAATGTCATTGAACATTTTCATAACCGTAGTAATTCTGCATTTAAAAATCATAAAACACTTATATCATGAAATTCTTAACTTGTCAAACAATTCACAATAGTACAAATCATATATGCATATATCTTGTCAACTTATCATGAGCACATAGGCATACCAAAATGGTCCAGGTGAATCGAAAAACAGAACGTACTACATATTTCCACATCATAGTTTTACGTATCCGTGAACTTATGGGAGTCCATGAAGGAGCTCCATGCCACTAGCGGGTAGACGGGAGAAGCCTTTTGTCAATTTCACTTGACTTAACTTAGGGGACCACCACAGACCCACATAACATGTATTTCATGACTTGTAAAGCATGTTGCCTCAAAAGTCACATTTCGAAAACTTGATTTCTTAAGCTTAATACCTTTTTAAAATCATTTTAAAAAATCAACCAAAATTTATATACACAACATGCAGCACACTTTCAAAGCCTTCAAGAACAATAAATGCACACTTATGATGCAATTGAAATCAGTGATTTTCTTTGATTTAAATGATGCAATTGAAATCAGTGATTTTCTTTGATTTAAAGAAAACAGTAGTGGCTTATTGATCCTATTATAAACATGTACCCATCTTGATTTCCGTGCTTAAAGACTTGACTTGCTTAAAATGCTTCTTCTCTTGTTCCTCTTGTCTCTCTTGATCCCTTTATACAATAACAAAATCTCATTTAATAGGGTTTTCAATTGAAATTCCCTCAAAGCACAAACACTAAAATTGGTTCTAAAATACTTAAACCCAAACATTTTCTAAACTCTATGAACTAAAATCCTTCCAAAAGTCCAAGAGATTTAAAATGATCTTACCTTAAAAAGAGCTCTTCTCTTCCTCTACCTTTTTCTCTTCTTGAACAACCTCATAATCTCTCTTGAGGGCTAACACAATTGAAACCCTAGCTTGCTTCTCTTCTTTCTCTTTTTTCTCTCTTTCATTCTTTTTCATGTTTCTCGCTCTTATCTCTTTTCTCATCCACGCATTTTTCTTCTTCTTTTTCCTTCCCATTCGTGCTTTTCTTCTTTATTTATAAGCAAGACAACACTTTTTCTTCTAATTATTCCCTTAATGATTGAGAATTGTCCAATTTGCCCTTCCATTTATGCCTTATGTCTTTTTGTGCTTATGTATATTGCCAAAAATATCCTTGAATATTCTTAAAAAACACTTTCTTCTATAAAAATGTTCTCTATTGACGTACGCTTTTAATGGCACCAAAATCATTCAATTTGGTTCAGAAATTTGAAAGTTGTAATCCAAACATTTCAGACTGTTGTTAGAATGAAACAATGCATTATACCCAATTTCCATCTAGAACTTGAAAGCCTTAGATACTTACTTGCAATTCACTTTCTTTAGATAATTTGTAACTCTATGTCTCTAGGTTACCATAAATTAGAAATCACCTCATTTGGAGCTCTACAGATCAAGATATTATCAAAATACTGAAGTATGTTTAGTAGAATAACACCAATTCAGATTATTTAAGAATACGCACACTGTACCCATCCCACATTTTTCACTTAATCTTTCTTACTTCATTTCAAATGGCTACGATTTTTGGTAAGAATTAGAGAAATGTCTTATTAATCCAATGGTTTAAAAATCAAGTCATTTGGGTGTCTAGAGAAGAAGTTATGGCCAAAAGAATCCAATTTGTTTTTATCCTCAATCATACTAAACCTGCTTCGGGAAAATAGCCATAATTTTCTATAGAAATTTTTGATTAAGGTGTTCTTTGGATGTCTCAAAAGAGGACTTTAAGAGATACGACATTCATGAAGACCTAGAAGACAATTTCTATCTTCTGAAGGGTCAAAAATGAAAATAGAAAATATAAGGTTAATAGTGACCCAAAAGAAGTTTATGAACAGTAACACAGAAGATGTTTTACAATTTGCATAACTTTCTCTAGAGATATCATATTGGGGTTTTCTTTATATGTTTAAAAAAAGTACTTCAAGATCTACAACTTTCATCAAGACCTCAAAGACGAAATATATCTTCTGAGGGGTCAAAAATGGAACAGAATGTAGGCCAAAAAAAATAGAAGATAGCAAAATGACATATGAATGGTGAAAATTGCTATAACTTTCCCTAAAGATATCTGATCAAGGTTTTCTTTATATGGTTAGAAAGAGAACTTCAAGATATACAACTTACATAAAGACCTCAAAGACCAATTCTATCTTCTGGGGGGTCAAAAATGGAACAGAAGATAGGGTAAAAAGACATAAGATAGCAAAAAGACAAATGAATAGGGAAAATTGCTATAACTTTCCCTAGAGATATCTGATCAAGGTGTTCTTTATATGGTTTGAAATAGTACTTTAAGATCTACAACTTTCATGAAGACCTTAACGACCAATTTTATCTTTTGATGGGTCAAAAATGAAATAGAAAGTAGGCCAAAAAGACAGAAGATAGCAAAAAAAACAGATGAATGGGGAAAATTGCTATAACTTTCTATAAAGATATCAAATTGGGGTGTTCTCTAACGTAACGTTTGGTTAGCGTCTTCAGCAGATAAGGACGGGACTGGACGGGATAGGACAGGACGGGACAGAACAAGAATTGAAGACAGTTAGATGTTTGGTTGCGGTGGACAGAACATAGATTTTTGTCTTCGTCCTGAGTACAAAATGTGTTTGGTTGCCTGGGACAGAACAGAAAATAGTGTTAATGACGAAAATGCCCCTGTAGTATAATAAGAATAATAGACGTAATTCATTGATTATTTTATAATTGTTGCAATAATTTGTTTA
>JAOTAZ010000004.1:7907909-7921892 GCA_025629785.1 Erythroxylum oxycarpum
AGGTCTCACAGGTCAAAGCATAATAATTGGAATCCCCCAACTAAAAAGAACTTAGCTACTCATAACGAAATTAAACCTAACAGAATTCTTAAATAACAAAGTCTCCATAACAAAGAAAAGAAAAAAAATAATTAAAGAAATCTAGAATCTGGTCGACGATGCTCCTCCCTGGCGGCTCTTGCGTGCGCCACTGTTGTTGCTTTCAAAATCAGAAAAAGTTCCAAAGGAAGCGTACCCCGTGTGCTGCCGTCGTACTCCCTTTATACCTTAGGTTTTTGTTTTCTTTCTTTTTAAAACAACCGTGGGCCCTCCTTGATGGCCTAAACTGTTGCTTGCTTTATTTGGGCCCATTCATCCTTGTTTGCTATGCCTTCTGTGCCTTGCGTGACTTCTTGATTAAAATCCCTTGTTTGCTAATTGTTGCTGCCCATTTAATTGCTGATTGCACCCGCCAGCTGTCCTCTTGCACTTGATGATTAGCGTCACATACGTTGAGTCTTCCTTCATGCTAACTTGATTTGTATGTTATTTAATTTGCTGTCCTCAAAACCTCCTCCACGTGACTTACGTTTTATTGCTAGATTTAATTTATTGCTGTCTTATATTTGCTAGCGTCAATCCACATATTGCGTCCTTAGCTGTTTATTTTACGCACGCACTCCTCCAATTAATTTCCTTGTTGCGCCTGCTCCATGTTGAAACACTGTTGCCTAACGTGGATGGACTGCTTTTAAATTGATTTTCTGTCCATTGTTCCAATGCTTGCGTCTTTAGCTAATGCTTGATGTGTCCATTAAATTGCAACTCCCTTGTGTTTTGTTGCTGATCTCTTCTCTTAATTTATTTCCTACAAGGAAACATAAAATCAAGTTAAGTCCCAATAATTGAATCAACAGGAGGAGTAAAAGGGGATAATTAAAACATAAATATTGGACAATTATGCACTTATCATTAGGCAACTGGCGTATATCAACCGCATGTGAGTGAAAGAAGAGGTAGGGATCAGTTTGCGTCTGCATTAGTGTCTATTAAAATTTTTGTACAACTGTTGAAGTCAATTTGTAAAGTCAACAGACTGAAATAAATTGTATTTATGAAAAGGGCCCCCGTGTCATTGTATGTACCGATGACTATGTATGTTAAATGTTTGTTTGTGTTTTTAAAAGAATAAAAATTTATACTGAGTTTTAACCTAGTGATGTAGCACGCCACCCTCGCAGGGCATGGACTCGGATATCACCATCGATGTCGAGTTCGGGTCACGTGAGAGTGGAGTGTTACACCTACCTTGAGACAAGAAATCTGTGATTCTCAGAAAGTTGATGATAAATTGCAACAACTTATCTTAATTTGTCAGGAGGGCAAACAACCTGACTTTTCTGTGAAAAGAGATAGTGATTTGTATTATAAGGTCGAATATGTGTATTCGCTAATGATGAATTGAAGAGAAAGCTATTGTTTAAGGCCCATAATAATGTCTTTACAATGCACCCTGGTGGAAATAAGATGTTTCAAGATTTGAAGTTGTATTACTGGTGGTAAGGAATGAAACGTGATGTTGTGGATTATGTATCCAAATGTTTGATATGTCAGCAAGCTAAAGCTAAGCACTAGGTTCTATCTAGTTTGCTACATCCTATTTCGATTTCTCAATGGAAATGGGATAATATTACCATGGATTTTGCAGTGGGCTTCCTCTCACTCAAAGGAAGCATGATGTTGTATGGGTGATTATGGATAAATTCACCAAGTCTGCTTATTTTCTTCCTGTTCATCCTGATTATTCATTGGATAGGCATGTAGATATATATGTGAATGAAATACTGAGATTTCATGGATTACCATTATCTATTATTTCTAATCGTAATCCTCGATTTACTTCAAGATTCTAGAAAAGTTTGCAAAAGGCTTTGGGTGCTTTAGTCAAATTTAGCATAACTCTTATCACAGCAATTAAACAATCATTCTAAATTTCCATTTCAACCTTTCAATTTTACTTTACTGGTACATCTTAAATCTCGCCATTTCCACTTATGTCTCTATTTCTTCTAAGTCAATTTATGAAAATATCTTCACATCCATTCAATTTAAGTACATATTCGCAACCAAAATTTTATCATCATATTCAACATAATCATAAATACTGAATCGATGCCTACCATATATCGGACTACATAATATTTATTATTTCTCATTATCCACAAAGTTTCATTTCCTCTCAGTCTGAAAGAGTATCATCCTCTTTTTTTCACTAATTCTATCACCTCAAACTCTTAACAATTGCTTATGCATGTAACTCAAACACATGCACCTATGAAGATCATAAAACTGGTGCTCTAACACTTATTCGAAGGTTGCCCATGTAAGATCCTATTACTGGGCTTTGATACCATAACTGTTGGAACCCCACCCTGGTGAGACACATGTCTGACGTCCTACGTGACATCTGGATGCGCATCCCACGAGGGAGGGATTCCTCACCACAGAAGAAATCTCAAAATCAAACTTAGTTTGCTGACTCTTGAATGGATCTTGACAAAATTCACCTTAATTGGCTCTATACAATTGCTCGACTTAGGGACAACAACTTAATCCAAAACTTAAGCTAAATTGAAATTTCATGTCTCGAGATTCATTAGAAACAAAAATCTCCTCAATCGGATCTCTATAGGTCGAGAAATCGTCCAAATACAAATTTATATTTATCAACTCCACACAATTGACTTCCTTTGATTTTTATCCGTAAATTCTAACTACAACCAAAAGCTCTAATTTTACCAAATAGGGGTAGAAATTGTTTTTGAAAACCAATGTTTCAAAAACCGACTAAATCGGAGGTCAAACGAAAAAGTTATAAGAGAAAGAGTGAGATTTAGTGTTTTTCAAACACATAAATTAAAAAATGTATAACTTTTTACCTAGAACTCTAAATTGTTCAAACTTGGTGCCAAAAGAAAACTGAAGGAAAACTCTACAACTTTTAAGAAGAATGTGAAACCTAATTTGGCCATTAAGGAGGTTCAAAGTTGCTGCAAAGTTTCTGCCGAAATGGACAATTTTCCTAAACACCTAAACAAGATCAAAAGTTTGAAAAATCATATCTTTTGATACAAAAGTCAAAAAATGTCATAGTTTACCTCTATGGAAAGATAAAAAGATGCTTTACAACTTTTATGAAGGAAGCAAAAATCAATTCAATCATTAAAAGGGTAGAAACACTCCTATAGCTACTGCCTATATATTCACCAATGGAACAGTAAACCTTACCAAGTGAACAGTAACTATCATCTTCTCAACCTCATAACTTTTTATTCCTAACTGCAATAATTTCTTATTATACATCAAATAGAAAAAGGAAAATATAAGCTACATTTTCTATGAAGGAAGCAAAAATCATATCAGTCTCTAAGAGGGTGAAAACCCATCCAAAGGTACTGCACAATTCTAACTTCTATAAACAGTAATTGAAATCTTTCATCTCTTATAACTTTTTCATCCTAAGTCCAAATTTGACAAATTTTATATCATTGGAAAGCTCTCAATGAGTACTATAATCTTCAAGAAGACATCTAAATTTAATTCAAGCTCTAAGAAGGTCTAAAATCTAAGCGAAGTTTCTGCCCTTTTTAGGAAAAAATTGGACAGCACCTTCCCTATAATGTAACTAGCCAACATATTCAATCCAAGTCCATTTCCTGCATAAAAACTCAATCTTTAATGGCAGCAGCACACTCCTAAGATTCTAAACATTTCTCAAACCATAAAACGACCTCACTCCTAAGCATCTACTCAGTTCCAATCCATAAAGTAATACAATCCAATTCTTTCTTTTTGTCATTCTCAACCATACAACAATACATTTTTAGAATACATACATAAGATACATTTGAAATTCAAAACTTTATATTTACATGAAAAATAAGTCAATACAAAGCTTCAGAGGGCATCTAACCCGATTACACCCAAAAGGTAAAAGTGAAAGTACAAAGAACAAGCTAATGCTTTGTTTTTTGAAAACATGACTTCAAAAGCAAAATGCATCGGAGTATTGCCTCAGTCTCGATGCGGTGACTCGGTTTTTCTCTCAATACCTATGGAGGGGAAATGAGGGGGGGGGGGGGTGAGCTCGACGGCTCCGTGGATAACAATTTAATACTCAAGTATAAGCATACGAAAATTTCTTAAACAATTTTTTTCAAACCCATATTTACCGAAATCATTTTCCAATAAGACAAGGCATTTACGAAGTCAAAAAATATAACACAAAAGCACATAATCACATAAAAAATGGTTTGAGTAATTCTAACAGAACGTACTACACATTTCCGCCAAACGGTCATGTGTAGCCGTGAACAGAGGGGAGTCCGAAATCGGAGCTTCTGTGCCACTAGCGGGCAAGCGGAAGAAGCCTATAATAGACAAGTGCATTTGCTAACGGAGGGGATAACTACAAACCCAAATAATCATGCATTTTCACATTATTCACATTTAATTGCCTAATACGACATTTTTTCGAAATCACATAATCAAATCTTTCTCAGTTGTCAAACAATTTACAAACATTTCCATATGTATTTACACCAAAAGACACCTAATATCAGTTCAAATCATCAAAAATCATAACTCATTTAAAAATTTAGAAGTCATCGGAAAGCACTTAATAACATTTATTTCAAAACAATTAAGTAGCTTATAACTCAAATAATAAAAAGTCACCCACCTTAAATCCTCAAACTTTTTTCTTGGACCAATAACTTTTCCTCTAACTTCCTCTTGCCTTTTTGTCCTTCATCAAAACACAAGATTTCAACCTAACATAAGTTGTCAAGAATTGACAAATCTAAGGAAAGGAAAATCATAAAGTAAACCCTACATAACCCTACCTATGCCTTTCCTAAACTATAACAACTAAAACCCCTCTCAAATAATCAAAAATTTCGAAACCGTAGAAGCCTCCCACGAAATCTGATTTTTTTTGGAAGCTTAAACCCTTCTTCTTCCCTTCCTTCTTAAATCACTCTTCAAACCACCCTTTTTAAGCAAGAAAGGCAAAACCCTAACCATAAAACCATGAATTTCGAAACCCCTTACCTTAGTAATGACCCACGAAATTCTCTTCTTGCTTCTAATGGAAGCTTAGACCTTCCCTTTCCTTTTTCTTCCAAAGAAACTCTCTCAATCACTTGTCTAAACCAAGATAATCCAAAGCCTTTCACTTTCTTCTTCTTCTTCTTTCCTCTTAGCCGAAAACTCTCTCTCTCTCTCTCTCTCTCTCTCTCTGTGTGTGTTCTTTGAAAGAGTCGTGTGCTTCTCTCTATTCTTTTCTTCTTGAAGTTTCGTGAGTCTTCCTTCAAAAGACTTAAGTCCTTTATTTCTTTACTTAAAACCTAAGTCCCAAAACTACTTAATTTCATTTACCCTCATCCTTTACTAGCAATATTTCGTAACTCCCACCTAACCACATGACACTTCATTTGCTTCTTCTCTTTTTAATTCCTTTTTGTAAGTTTCCCTCATCTAAAACGACAATGTTTCTTTTTCTTCTTTTTCCTAGCCAATTTCGTTACTTTTCTCTTCACTCACGACACAAAGGCTTTTTTCCCTTTCATTCTTCTTTTAATTTCAATTAAAAAGACTAACAAGTCTTTCTTTCAAAAGCCTTACGCCTTAAACACATAAGTAAACTTCCTAATTTACCCTCAATTCGTATAATGCTTCATTAATTCCCTTCATTTAAAACATCGTAACCTAAACAATAAAATCCTCAATTTATTCCCACCAAACCTCAAAATAAAATTTCACAACTTATTTACCAAAGAAAAGGAATCAGGGCCCAACAATGACAGACCAACTTCCAAAATACAAAGCCATACCTAACCATAATAAGCATTACACTAATCTAGCCACCTATGAGTCCTTACCTGAATTGGTTCCTATATGCAAAGTTTGGCACCTACCATTCGAACTGGACTTTACCGATGGAGTTCACCTTGTAGCTTGTATCCCCTTACTTCCACAAATCTTTCTTCAATGCTTAATAAATATTGAGGCTATCTCTTCAGCTTTTGATCATCCTTTTATTATTATTATTATTATTATTATTATTATTATTATTATAAAAATACTCAGATGAAGTCACAATTACCCAGGTATGTACATCTTACAAAGAATATCATAATGGTCATTGGGTATTCGTTATCTGAATCCATAAGGCAAATCAAACTCACTTATTCATTAATACTTATTAACTAGTTATATAAGCAATCCAATTCACCAAAACAATCAATATCCAATAGTATGCTTATAAAGAAAAACAAATTTCTAAGAATTACTATTGAGAAAATCATAATAAAATCGATAAGTTTAAGTGTACTCTTACAAAATCCATTATCCCCCCCCCAAACATAGTTAAAGTAAATATTTTCCTTAATGTTTCCAATATGTGAGACAATAATAAAAATGAGAAAGAGGTAAAGGATAGAAAGGACTTAAACTTCCCTAATTTTTTTAGTCATAGAGTCAAGTCAGGGTATGAATCCATTCCATTGATGTATCATTGAAGCATTAATTGGACTACAAAAAGAACATTGGCAAAAAGGTAAGTCAAAATGAAGTGAAAAAATCAAAAGCATTTATATAAATAATCAAGATATTCATATAAACTAAAAGAAGAAATGCAAAATACAAAAATAAGTCAATGGTCTTAGGAAGGCATCTAAGTTTCCAAATGGAATCATTTGCATCAAGCTTCCTATAAAGGATTTAGTTGCCATTATCCTCATTTAATCATCATGAATAGTGGTCTCCTCTTCAACTGATGCGGTAATAGCCTCCATCTATCTAATACTAGCATCCTCAAAATCCTCCTTTGCAGCTAGTGCCTTAAGTTTGTCACGCTCCCTGAGCTCATCAAACTCAACTCTTCCTCCATTTTCTACTACTGTTGAGGTATGCCTTATCCATAATTACAGCTAGCTTATATGGATATACTGATAGAGGTTAAATCTCCGCTCTTAAATGTTGTATGATCTGCACCATGGTGTCACCTAACTATTGCACATATATCGCAATGTATGTCAAGGTAGTTGGATGAGGTGCTAATTTAGAAGTTGATAGTGGTGATAATGGCTTCTTATTTACTCACGGTGGTGCACCAAAAAGTGGTAAGTGTTGCCTTCAATTGTCTATCTTTAACTCAACCATCACATGCTATGGGTGTAGGAGTGACAATCACAATGAGATTTATATCATCTAAGCACTCATAACCAATATGCCAGATGAGTAATTATTAAATCTCCAACAATAATCCTGAATTTAGCCCTATTAAAGTATCCTCAGACTAGTTATATAAAGATTATGTTGAAATGTGTGCTTAGCCTCCAACACATGCTATATAGTAGGAACACATCCCTCATAGTGATGATTGTAGTGTTCTTCCTCCTAACACACATCGAATGGAATAGGAGCTTGTCCCCAAACCTCATATAGGAGAATTAGAAATCAAACACCTTAAATTTTATAGAGTGATAAGTGTGTACGATCACCGTTGACCATTAATAGCTTCTCATGTCCATATCTTAGAAGTCCTAGTAGATATAGATCTTACTCAATATTAACAATCTCATGTACATTTAGTGTAGAATCTAGTATAAATTGTAAACTAGTTATAGGTTAGACTATGGTCCACACCTCCGAGTCTAAACTCGACATTAATGTATCTACAAATGATGCATTCGCGTTGTTTACTTCTAATGTGCATATAAACTCTAATGTAAGCTCATGGTAGATTAGGTCATTATAATTGAAGACGTCTCACCACTTGTTAAATGAAATTATCTCACACATCCTATAAGGGATATTAACCTATCTAAGTATGTCCTAATCAATGAAATAGGGTACCTCGAACTATCTAGCCTAGAAAGCTTGATATCTCTTTTATTGTGCCATTATAGTAAAATGAAGTAGCAAGTGATCCAATTACTACTACTCATCCAGAGAAATCCCTGTCTCTACTAGAGATAATGGCAATGTAAGGGTGTTTACATTAGGCTAATCTAATACCCGGTATCTAGTTTACCCGGTACACCGAAATAAATCAGTATTTAAGATTGATGTCATTAAAATCAGAGCGGTGAATAATAATTTTAGTGACATCAAATTAATGATGTATTATATTTTTTGGTGGTCGCAGGAAATTGTCCGGGCAGATGTTTAAAAACCAGAACAAGAATGACATTTTTGTAAATGAGTGGACAAGGAGGCATATAAAAGGGCTTAGTTGGAGAATAAGACAAAAACCTTGTCTTCTTTTTCTCTCTAACTCACGAAAACCTCCATGGGAGTGGCTTTCAAGCTTTTTCAATCTTTGTAACAAGAAGAAGAAGGTGAATTAAGCCATTTGGGTGGTATAAAAAGGTAAACCTCCACTCCAATGCTTAGATCTATACATTAAAGCTTGGTTTTTCTCTTCTTTTATGAAACCTATTTGATGGAATGTATGAGTTTGATGATTTGGATGATGGATCTTTGTTCTTTGATGTCTAATGACACTTATATATGAAGAGATTTCGTTTTTATGGTGATTTGGGGGGTTAAACCAAAATCAAGGGTTTTGAAGGTTAAGCTGTCATGGAGACAAATTCGTGGCTCTCTTTGTACTTTTGTTTTGAGCTGTTTAACGTGTGAATATGGAGAAACTCAAAACATAGAAGATGTAAATCTATATGGCTACTATCTCCATGAATTTTTCCACGATTTTATGGTGAGCCGAATAAGTGTAATAGACCGTGAATTGGTACTGGTTCAGAATACCAGCGAGATTAAAACGAGAACTGAAAGTTAATTGTTTGAGAACCTTAGAGTTAGAATTTGATGATGAGTTATTTTAATAAATGCTCCAAAATATGTCCTCTAAGTTATGTAGAAATGTAATTTGAATTGGATGAGTATTCTATTAGATATGGCCGAATAAGTGGAGGTTGTTACTAACGTTAGTGATACAGAAGAGAACAGAAACTGGTCAAGCTTGTAAAAATCACAATAAATCCAATTTGCATCATTTTTTAGTAGTCCTTGGCTATGTGATAGCCATATTATTATATTGAAAATGAAGCTTTTAATCACCTTAATTGGATGAGAAAATGAATTAGTTATAAGGTTTTAAGTAGGGAAAGGTCCAACTCATAACTGCATGTTAAAGCTGATTGTAAATGGGAGATTTGGATTCCCTTAATGACCGAATTAGGACATGGTCACAAAAGAAGAAATGTGAATTTATATGTTACCTAGAGTTCTGGAAAGTTTGAAAACATTTGACCTATGTATAAAGAGTTATGCCTTCACCAATGAGACCTATGCTGTTGGTTAAAGAATAAAATAGAATTTGTAATGTTATGTATTAAGAAATGAGGTTTGCATGAGAATGACTAATGAGGGTATATGTATTTTCATGCATGTTACCCAATAGCTTGTGAAAGTGGACAAAGAATAGAACTAGAAGTCGCACCTAATACCTCTCAAGCTCAAGAAAGGTAGAAAGAAATCAGAATCACTGAGATAGTCGAGGTGAGTATAAGCATACTACTATACTTGTGTAGTAATCCTTTCTTTTATCTTGCGGCTTGTTGAATTGTTCTTGAATTCATATGACCTATTTGACATATGACTCCATGCAGTTGAGTCTAACATGTTGTATGCCAGATTGACCAGATGATTTCATATTCTTTGCATCTTCTGGTTCCCTTGTTGTGTTGAACCTATTGAATTGCGATTCTTTGATGAATCATATTTCTTGTTAACCATGATTGATGAGTTCTCAGAATACCCAGCTGATAGGGTATATTATCAGCCTATGTGCACATAGATAACCCGCCGGTGATGGGTTAGATCTGGGTCCTACCTGGAGAGGGCAGGCCTCCAGGGGCAAGGTTAGGCCGACCTTGTCTAGAATCAGAAAATGAGAGATATGCCGTACTAGCATGCCTCTGTCTCTTCCCAAGAATTTCAGAAAGAATCAGAACTCAGAAATGAGAAAGCCCATAATTAGGAATCTAGAAAGAAACCAAAATTTCATAAAGAACCCAGAATCCAGAAAGAAACCAGAAATTCAGAAAGAACCCAAAACCTAGAAAAGAATTCAGAACCCAGATTCATGCTTTCTTTGAATAATTCATATTGAGCTTATTATTGATACTCATGTTATTGTCGCATTTGAGATTACTACCTGTGTATTCATTGACACTATACGTTATTGCTCAAAATGCTATAGACCATTCTTGTGAAGCTAGCCTTGTATTACCTAGCCTCACAAGCATAGTAGTATGTTTATAACACACTGAGTCGCGTTGTAGACTCACACCTTACTATCACCATTTTAGGGGATTAGCAGATCCGACAAGAGTGAGAAATCCAAGTCTTTTGAGATTCTCTTGGATAAGCAGACAAGTAATGTTTTTTTTGGCATGATGTAAATTGCTAATGCTTCTAGACGCTCCATGGTTTTTCATAATCATATGTACATGAAATATGTATGAACATGCTATGTTATTGTGAACGATGGTGGTTGATGTTGATGATAAGTAGATGTTGTATGTGAGAATTGCAGATTCAGATCCTTGCTTCTTACAACCTATTAAGCAGGTATAAGAATTTATCAAATAAATGAATGGGTCATGCCAGATTTTTAGTAGAATATAGAAAAGTTAGGCTTACTACGGGTTTTGGTGGCATTAAGCCTATCCATTCCCTAGTGCCAACACAATCCAAAAACGCGGATCCTGTCAAAAGATATTTAGAGTAAGCTATTATAGGAAATTTATTATAAATGTATAAGAAAAGCACTATAATAATCAAGTCAAGGAAGTACGCCAACAAGTCCACTATCCTATCTCAAAAGTTCAACTACTTTAGTTTCCCTTTTTTTGGATCAACCAAGAAAGTTAAAAGATAAAGGTAACCTCATTTAAACTCCTATAAAATTGATTTCTTAAATTATTTTTCTAATTAGAATTATGCTTAAACACCTCAAAAACTAGAGGATTCTTTTAAATTCTGCTAGAATGTATAACCTTTTTCTTTTGTAGTTTGTTTTATGTTTTATGTAAGGAAAAGGAACTTAAAGGATCTACATGCTCATATTAAAGTCCCTCCTAGTTTCCCTCCTCACTCCCCATCGAGAGGATATCCTTAAGGTGAAAAAGAAGTCTCTAAGCCTATTCACTCCTTACAAGTTGATGTTATTCACATCTCCACTAGCCTTGAAAAAAGAAATCAAATGTTATTCAAGATGAAGTGAAAAATGGAGATGAAGGAGAAGAAAAATTGAATACTAATGATGAAGATCAATCATCAGAGGAAGATGAATATTGGGAAATAAACTATAATTTAGAACAATACAAGAGTCATATGTTTAGGGTTCCTTCACTAAAACCCTAATACTTGGACTAGAAAGAAGAATGGATGAGTTGAGGATTCCCCCTAAATCATTGAATACAATTGAAGGCCCTACAAAACATATGATAAGAAAAATCCAAGCTCAAATCAATGAATGACAAAAGGATAACATACTATTAAACCAGCCTTTAGACTCTTGATGTCCTTATGTAAACAATTAAACCATTTATGGATTAAAAATTATGTTTAAAAGTTCTTAATTAGTTTTTATTTTGCAATCTTGTTTGTTAATTAGATTTTTATCTTTTGTTTAAGCTGCTACTAATTAGGACTATGTTGGTTTATCTAGCTTTTATTTCAGCTTGTATATAAGTTCCTTTCTCTTATATGTAAATGCCAAATATTTAATGTCATTCTTAATAGGTTCTTAGTTCTTTCATTATATCCAGTTCTTAAATGAAACTATTTCCCACATTCTTAAATTAATTAAAATTGTTTCCTCTCTAAGGTGGACATAAATGGTAATAAGAATGAATCAGAAATTTTTTAATCCTTAAGTAATATAATAGCATTTACTTAACTATATATATATATATATATAATACAAATGTAAACTATAGTCATAAAATAGTAAAATGTAACTAAATATCAATTGCAGCTGAGTTTTCTTTTTTTTTATGACCATATTACAAACAAAGTTTATGTACTTAAGTAAAATCCAATATTACAAAATGAACAAATTTATTATCCATTGAATTTATTTAAGTGTTCAAATGTGTAGTTTTATTTCTAAAGGCTACTACAAGTCATGTAAAGAGTTAAATAAATAGGCATCACCAACTCACATAGGAGGTTATAAATCTATATCAACTCCTTCTGCTATAACTTATATGTCAAATACATCACCAATAATATATTGCAAGTTATATAGTGCATACAACATGTAAACCTAAGCCTACTATAATTGAAAATCCTTAATGCAAGTCACCATACATAAATTCCAAGGCATAAGATATATAAATCCCATAGTTGTTGTTAAATGTCATCAACACACAAACACGCTCAAATTTTTAGTCAATCCATAGAATTCCACTTTAAACGAATTTATATAATAGGCAAAATCAATACCAAATTCATATTAATATAAACAACATGCTAATCTTACTTATAAAATTGCCATGAGAATTTTGTTACGTGTGAGATAGGAAATTTAGACTAACAAACTGTATCATCATATTGCTCACTAAAATACACTAATATTTACCATAAGATGTATGCCTACACCCTGAGAAAAACATTTCATAATGTTATACATAATGCAAAAAAGCTTTATATTGTTACATATAATGCATATAATGTGTTGCAACATTCCAGTACTCTACATAAGTTCTTCTTAGCACCATCCTCCCCATGATTAGAGTCAAATATTGTAATGTCCTTTCATTTTATAGAAAAAGACCATATTTTGAAGTATAAGAATGAAAATTGCAAGCATAACTTCATTAAATGATGTTCCACTTTGATAAATCATTTTTTCATGAAAAAATGCCAACACAAATAGTCGGAATGCACTTATAGAGCTAGTCGTGTGTGCATCAATGCCAATACTTTATTCCCTCCTAACATTTCTTCCATACTTCATAATAATGTGCAAGAAATTGATAGAAAGCATGAATTTCATTTCTGTCTCTAAGAGTCTCAAATTTTCATAAAGTTAAGAATTTGGTGCAGTATATTGGTGTATGAATGGAAATTTTATCTTCGGATTATAGGGGGAAAATTAGGATTGATATAAATATATTTTGGCAAAGTTGCCTTCTGGAAAGTTGTAGATCTTTCTTTTATCTTTCCAACCGTATATAGTATGAAAATGTTGGATTTTATAGTCAAAAGTTATGATCTTTATTAGTGGAGACGTTCTGGATAGAAAGTAAGACGATGGAAGTGAGACGATAGAAAATGAGACGATGGAAGTGAGACAATAGAAAGTGAGACGATGTCGGACCTCGTTACCGGAGCCCGACCGTCCCGAGTCAGGAGCCCTACTGTGGCCCCTTCCCGAGACTTGAGACTTGCTGACATCCTGAAGGCAAAACTTACTGTCAACCTTAAACCCAAAACTGCTATTAAAATAATCCAAAAACCAAAGAAAACGACTTTCCCATCATATGTCGATTTATAGGGACAGATAACTCGAGTTATAGGACTGATAACTCGAGGTATGCTATCTGATAACTCATACCTCGAGGTATGCTGGCTGATAACTCGAGGTATGCTGACTGGTAACTCATACCTCGAGGTATGCTGGTTGATAACTCGAGGTATGCTGACTGGAGACTGACAACTCGAGTTATGAAGCAAACAACTCGAGTTATCTAAGAGCGGAGGTTACGAAAACTGACACAACTCGAGTTACACTAGCAAATAACTCGAGGTATGCCTCACAAGTCGAGTTATTGAGACAAATAACTCGAGTTATGCTTATTATTAACTCAATTCCAAGCCTCTACACCCCTCTTGACCTACCCCAAACACCATAAACATTTCTAATCTTTCCAAAACCTATCCATTTCATACCAAAACACTCTTTTA
>JAOTAZ010000004.1:7960474-7977140 GCA_025629785.1 Erythroxylum oxycarpum
AGATTATAAATTAAAAGTATTCAATTTTCTGAAAATTTTAATTTAATAATTAATCTTTCAAAACTCATACAACTCTTTAATTATCTGTTTATTATGTGACTAACATATAGATTCTCATGTGATATTTGATGGATATGCCGCATCAATCAAAATTTAAAGAAGATAACATATTGACTTGAATTCTACAAGTTTTAAAAAATTAATTATTATATTAAAAAAATTGATACTAAATTTAAAAAATCTTAAAATATTAATTACTTTAAACTTGTCATATGAAAAGCTACTACAAATCAGAAATCACCTACATGGCTAAGTCATTTCCCAACAAGCTTTACTGGTTGAGGGGATATGACATTGGATGACATCCACATTGCCAATAGTAAAAGAAACCTGCTTTTCATGATAAAGGTACTCGTATGTCTTATTAAGCACATTTTTCCCCTCCCTTCACTGTGCTCAGAAGATTGTCTCCATTATACCGCTGATTGCAAGAAAGAAATGCTCAACCAGTCATTTTGCAGGAAGCATTTGTCCTTGTTCCTGCTTTTGTCCTAGTGTTGTCCCTAGCTAGCTGTCAGTGTAGCAAGGCTTACATCAGATAAAAGTATGAGCTCCTTTGAGAATAGTTGGTTTCGTGATCATATTAGTAATAAAGTATATTCAATACAATTGAAATGAGCTCAGCCGAAATTCAATGTGTGTTAGTTGTAGGTTGGTTAAAGAGTGCAATTCTACTACTGCCATAAACTGCATTAGATTCATTAAAATCCAAATTTTACCTGTGCTTGGGCGACCTTAAATGCATTCGGCTGAAACTAATGTATTGCTAAACTAAAATTGGTTCAAGGGCTTTGAGCACACCAAGTTCATGTACACATTCGATATGAGAATGTGTGGATGTCAACTATAGGCAAAATTGCTGCACATGTTGTTGAAGTACAAAAGTGTAATGATGAAACTACGGTTTTTTAATCCATTGATGACGCATCACCGATATGTACGGATAGTGCATCGAACCACGTATAGTATTAATGGAGGACATCATAATTTCATAGTTGGCACGCCATGTGCTCCATGATCCAGTCATTTGGAACAAGCCACTGTGAAGTTTACCTTTTCCCTGACTTGTCAAAGGCATCCTTTTTCCGGGTATAGGAAACTACTAATGCATACTGCACTACTGACTACTGCCTTGTGATCACGATATTGTCGAAAGAAAGAAATTAAAGGAGAGAAGAGATATAATCATAGATGAGCAGAGCTTCTGCACAGAGTCTTTTGATTAGTTAAATTGAGAAAGAAATGGAAAAGAAAAGCAAAGAAAAGAAAGATCATATAAACAGATGCGGCGAGCACCAGCCAAATCTTGTCAAATCATGCAATGTATATGTGCTACTGCTGAAGATTACGATCATGACGCTGTCGCTGCTTGATCTTTATTTGGATAAGGATATTTGCTGACATGCAGACCTATGGATCAAGCATATTAAACCTATTCGATGGTCCAGATAATTTCTTGCTTTTTTTGTTTTATCTCCTCTCTTTTTATGCTTAAAGACCGTTTTAGACACAATAACTCATTTTGGCTGAGTCCTAAATAATAAAGAAAAAAAAAATCTCTTGAATAGAGGCCACTGCTTCAATTTTTTTTCTGGTGCTACGAAGAATAACTTTTACATAGTGACAATGATATCATGGTACCTACAACTTGAAGAATATCTGTTACATTTATGTAAATGGTGCGCTTTCGTTGATTCGCGGAGGAATGAAGTAGTTTCGTATTCTGATTTGGATAGTAAGGAACAGATCCTCTAAAGAAAAATGGTTGATTTGTTTGGCCCTTTTCTTAACATGTTGCTATATGCTGACTACATGTGATGTAGAACCAGATACTGATAGCCTCTATTCTCTCTACAATGCTCATAATGAATCTTTGTAAAGGAAAAGTGAACCAAATGGGAGGTACTAACTAATTAAATTTTTAATTACTATTTAAATCCTTTTTATCCGTAAAGAAACTAAAGGCTTTACGGACAACTTATCAAAAATTAAAAACATAGTGTATATTCTGCTGTAAAGAAAGGCATACAACAAAAGAAACAGATAGGATGACTTGACATCGCTACAAGATTAATTAATTAGAAACTAAGCAAAAATGTGACGTTTGTATTATGCTATGTGTGTATGTATGTGCATGTAGGGTACTATTACTATGTACATGTATATATGCACGAGTAAGCATTTTTGGCTCGATTTTCATTTGACATGACTAAACGGTGGTAACAAAAAAAGTTGTACCAACCTGATATTCGTAAATAAAGAAATGACATAGTACATCATAATTTTCCCCAGAAAAGCTATGAGCTGCCACATTAGAAGTGGAATAAGTACTCACCCCACCGAGTTGTGTACAGTCTTCCTATCATAATAATAGATGAACCATCCACGTAGCTGCTCGTGTTATATATAGAACCATTGATTTCAACATCAATCTAATAACAACTGTTTTCACCCCTTTGCTTAGTACTTGATAAGTGAAAATATGGATGGAAAGAAACTGGAGTACAAGGGTGAGGAGGCACTAAAGGAGATTGAGAATATTACTAAGAAAGCTGATGAAGTACAACAAAACTTGTTGAAACAGATCCTGGAGCAGAATGGAGAAACTGAGTACTTGAGTAAGTACTTGAAGGGATTGAAAAACATTGCAGAGTTTAAGCGTACTGTCCCTGTCACTACTTACAAGGATGTATACCCTTATATCCAAAGGATTGCTAATGGAGAAGACTCTTCTCTTATCACCGGTCGTCCCATAACCGAGATGTTATGCAGGTCTGTTTCTCTAACTCAAATCTAAAAGCACACAGACACCACCTGGGATTTTAAATTGGAAGCTAATTACTTGTATTTATGCATTTTCAGTTCTGGGACTTCTGCAGGAGAGCCAAAGCTGATGCCGTCTATAGCAGAAGACTTAGACCGGCGAACTTTTTTCTACAATCTCATCACGCCTATCATTAACCAGTTAGTTACACCTTCAAAATCAATTATTGCATCTGCATGCTATTACATAATTACCAAGTTTATGTGGTTGACATGAGGTCTTGTCGTCTTGACGTGTATACTTGCACCTACTGCATATACGACGTGTTTCTATAGTTGAAGAATAGTCAGGATCCTTTATCTCTTAGTGTTATTATGTTGGAAAATATGATTTCTTTCTTAATGTGTTCACCGGCCAACTTGAAAATGTCAAGGTGTGGTTCGTGTTTCTAAGTTTGAGGAAACGGAAGGGACCTAATGCCATGCATGCATTAATATGGAAGTAGAGACAAACTTTTTCCTTTATTGTTTGGAGAAACATTTCCATACTTCTCTTACCTTGGTGTCACTAATTTCCATATTTTACTAAACTACTACTTCAACTGTGGAAGTCACCAAACCTAAACTTCATAGTACATGAAAGGAATAGCAATAATTTGTCATCTTTCTTGGCAAGAGTGAGTGATTTGCTATTATATGATCAAGCTTTTAGATAAGAGTTTTTAGATCCTTTATATTGAACATATATATGTTGGCGCTGGTACGGCTAAATGAGAAGTTGACGGTATTATATTCGAGTACAATTTATGGTTTCAGGTATGTTCCTGGTCTCGATGAAGGCAAGGCCATGTTCCTGAACTTTGTGAAAGCAGAGATGTCTACACCTTGTGGCCTACCAGCAAGAACTGTCTTAACCAGTTACTACAAGAGCAAACACTTCAAGTGTCGAACTAGAGATTCATTTCATGACTTCACTAGCCCTGACCAAGCCATCTTGTGCAAAGACAGCAACCAGAGCATGTATTGCCAGTTGCTAGCTGGCTTAATCTACCGTCACCAAGTTCTAAGGTTAGGAGCGGTGTTCGCATCAGCTCTACTCCGAGCCATTTCATTCCTGGAACGCAACTGGGTTCACCTCTGCAATGACATTCGCAGAGGCGAACTGGATCCTTTGGTCACAGATCCCGAATGTCGTTTGTGTATGTCTAGGATATTATCATCACCAAACCCTGCTCTTGCAGACGAAATTGAGGAGATATGTAACAGCTCTTCATGGAAGGGTATTTTATGCCACCTTTGGCCTAGGGCTAAGTACATTGATGCCGTTGTGACTGGTTCTATGGCTCAATATATACCATCTCTTCAGTACTATAGTGAAGGCAAGCTGCCGCTAGTTTGCTGCATGTATGCTTCCTCCGAGTGTTACTTTGGTGTCAACTTGAACCCTCTGTGTGATCCTGCAGATGTGTCGTTTACCATCTTGCCTAATATGTGTTATTTTGAGTTTATACCTCTGGGAGAGAATGGAAGTTGGTTAATGTGTGCCGAAGAAGAAGAGGTGGCTAATGATAAGCTTGTTGATTTGGTGCATGTCAGACTCGGCTGTTACTATGAGTTGGTTGTCACTACCTTTGCTGGTAAATAAGCTTTACCTTTTCATCTGATAACACCCCCTTGTTCATTTTAGCAGTTGTTGATTAGTTAACAAATTGTTTTAAGTAAAAATTATTGTGGTACTCTTACTAATTACTAACTATATAGATACTGAATTTCTGTGATCCATACGGGAATATGATTCTTCTTCTGAGTCTTGCCCTTGTCTATAAGAAAATGCCAAAGATGCTGAATCTTTTGGTTTATGTTGATCCAGGGCTGTATCGCTATCGCATAGGTGATGTCCTTCAAGTGACAGGATTTCACAATCAAGCTCCGAATTTCCGATTCATTTGCAGGAGAAATGTGGTCCTCAGCATTGACAATGACAAAACGAACGAGGAAGATCTACACAAGAGCATCACAACTGCGAAGAAGTTGCTGGAGCCCTACAATGCTCTACTAGTGGAATACACTAGTCATGCCGACACATCATCTCTGCCTGGCCACTACGTATTGTATTGGGAAATCGTTCAGCATGAATCAGACACAAAGGCTCCGACCCCACTAGACACTAAGGTCCTCCAAGAATGTTGCATTGCTGTGGAAGAAGAGCTTGACTATGTTTACAGGCGATGCCGTGCCTTTGACAAATGCATCGGACCACTGGAGATACGTGTAGTGGAGGCTGGTACGTTTGAGGCACTCATGGATTTGCTCATCAGCCAGGGAGGATCAATCAATCAGTATAAAACTCCAAGGTGCATCAAATCTAATACTGCGCTTAAGTTGCTTAATACCTGCGTCAAGGCCTCATTCTTTAGCCCTAGAGATCCTACTTGGATCCCTTGAAAGAGTCTTAAATCTGTGGACCTGTTTCTATTTCCATGGTTGATCTTAATTTGTAGGTCCTTATACTATTATTAGTTACTAATGGAGATAAAATTGTAACCATTATCCACAAAGGAAAACGGTGTACCCTTTTCCATGCTTATGCAATCCATCTTGGTTCCTTGCCAAGAAAAAAAGATAGTAAATGAAACAAATTGAAAAAGAGGATCAGAAAGAATTTATGAACCTGATTGGTTGATCAATTTGGGTCGGATTGATAATTATTTACGGATAGAAAATCTATTGACAGGGATTTTAAGCTGTTCTAACTACCGAAAGGAAAACAAAGGTTTGTCTGTGTGCGCCAATGTAGGCTAAGATAGTGACTGAGAGGGGAGTAGAGACAGAATAATTCACATTAATCATATTTTTAAGGGCTTTATTATATGCCATGAAAAGACAACTAAATAATCTAAAAATTTTGTTGCACGTTTTCGTCCCTTAATTGGTCATTCCGCTATATTGTTATGTGATTTTCTAGACACTCGTGTCAATTTTGAGACAGGAAAGCTATCGAAGACAAAAGTACTAAAGCAATTGCATATTGAAGATAATCTCACATAACATCGTCCACCTGTTGTCGAACCGGACATATTTAACCAACTTCTACGGAGTTTGTAAAATAGCATATATCTCAGTTCCTTAGTCTCCAACTCTCCTAGCCATTGGAACATAAGAAAATCATGTGAATATGCGGAGATCAGTAAGTAGTAAAGGTGTTGTCCGCAACTTGCTATTTGAAACTTTTTCTCAAGTTATGCAGCACAGCCAGGACTTGCCCTGCGAATACACGTAGCAAACGAACAACATTCTCGATCATTAATTACAAGAGATATGCGGTAGGAACGTGTTATCAGGATGATAATGTAAATTGGTGACTGAATAATGCGATGATTGCCACTTCTTTTGGGACAGTCAAATCTACTGATGCTGCTTTTTAGATTGATGTTTGTGCAATGCTTAATATCTTCTCAAGTCTCTTTCCAATTGCCCCACCTATTTGAAAATTTATATCGGTGCATAGCAGTCATCAAACCTAATCATATTCTTAAAAATGGGATTCGTTTTGGCATCATATGTTCAAGCGTGCCCTGAGATGCGCATGCATTCTTTTAGTACACATCTTGATGTGAGCAAGAGCAAGGATTATTGTAGAGATGACATGCATGGTAGAGCTGAGCTTATCATTCTAATTGAACCCATATCTAAAGCTAGGACCGAAAGATTCAAGGAAACTTTCTATGCACGTGTGGGCTAATTTGTGAAGAAAATGACGAGCTCTAAGCCTACTGGAGTAGAGTTTAATGAAATTGAGCTCAAACTAATCCATTTAACTGAAATCCTTAGACCGGATACATTTGGAGCTTAAAGACACGAAGATTTGGACTATTTTAATGTTTCATCACTTAAGTCCAAGAGCATAAGGATCCAATAGTGACGTCACACATAAGACTTATTTATTTAATTTTGAACTTCAGTATTTTTGGTTTTCATGTATTTTAACCCAACCTTTCATTATTTGACCTAGATATAAATATGTGTCTTTAAATCAAATTTTTAGAACTTTTAGATCAGAATTGCTGGAGCACTGTCGGCTTTTCTAGGGAGAAACATTATTCTCTTGTTCGTATTACCTTTCGAATAATCTTTTACTTATCAATTGTTTTCTCAATTGTGGCGTGTCGATTGTTTGTTTCTCTTGGTTTTATTTTGATCATCAGAATTGTTTGGAACAAGTTTCTAAAAGATGTTGTAGAAATCAAACTTTACGAATCCTTATTTTCTAGATTGTTGAATTCGAAATTTCCATTTTTCTTATTTCTTCACGGTTGAAAACCTACCAAAACAAAAACTCCCATAAAAAACATCATTAAATCGACATCAATCTTTTCGTGTTACGTGTTATCGACTAACCAAAGGATTCGAGATCAGAGTTCTACTGTTTTATGAACGCAAGAAGAGATTCGTAGCGTGAACAAACGAATCACTTTATTACGCAGAAAATATTCAGTATTGTATTGTCCTGACTGCTCAAGTTGCGCATTTCTGTAGCACCTTATATATCTCACATCTTCAGCTTAAAATTTAGTACAATTCCATTTATCTCAGTAGGTTTTAGATACATGTTTATGACAAGAACTGATCACATATTCACCACAAAAAAGAGTGAACTAGTTATTTGCCAAAGTGTGTCGGGGTAAAAACTGTGATGAATCAACACTTGCTTGAGTTTGTACTTGAAAGTCGAAACTAATCAATTAAGACATATGACCTTATATCCAACCTGATGGAGGAGAATCGATGAAATGGGAGAGTAGTGAATAAAAATCTCCAAGGACATGGGGCCTCTTCTGTCATGCAGTGGATTGGATTAAAAAAATCTTCGATCACTTATGTCTCTTATAATTTGCAACTCCTTTATCCACTCCCCATCACATAGAGTGCTTTGTAGCGCAATAAGAGGAAAAAGGACAGTAACTGCTCGATCGAGTCATAAGTTTGTATTTATATCTCCTAGGAAACATGAAGTAAATAATGAGATTATGATTCCTCATTTGTCAAAACTAAGATGTGTCGTTGTAAAGCATTTCTTCCTTTACGGACGCTCATGCCCTAGGGGTTTCAGTGATTCAATTACTTACCAACATAACCTTTAACTGCATTCCATTATGAAATTTGGTCATATAATTCTTTATAATAATGAAGCTGTTGGACGCAATTTTTTGAATATAATCAATTCTTTTGAATATATGTACAAAGTAATTCACTATACATATTCCAAATAACTCGTTTAGATAATTAAACTTCCAATTTGAAGCAATATAATGAGCTTAATTCAATTTTTTTAATATATTTTTTGTCCAATTCTAACCTTGCCTTCTAATATTTGGTGATATTTGAAGAGTTTTCGTAGTAATTCGAAATCAAAATGGAAATTAGAGAATTCTCTTATATCACTTAAACCATCCACACCATGTCACATATTAAATTACATACTGCTAAGTATCCTCATTTGCTGCTTTATAAAGATGCATTGCATCTACAATCAATTGCCATTAATTTTCAAACCCACGAAATTAATGACTCCAACGACTGAAATACACAGAGAATAACGTCATCAAAAGTAGTGTCCCATGAGAAAATTGGAACTCATTTCAATGAGAAAGGCTACAAAGTCGCTGTGTGAATGATGAAAGCAAAAAAGGGAAAGTGGTGTTTGCGGACACTTCGGTATTTAGAATTTTAGATAAGGTTGATGATCAAGTTGGCATCGAGACAGGACAGCATCGACTACTAGCCACTATCGATAAAGCCTAAATTTAAGAGTTTGACTTGTTCACGTTCTATATGCAACCAGGACTAGGCTATGTCTGGGTAGATTCGCAATATATATATTGTTAGAGTATTCTTATTGGCCAAACAAGAAAACGTTAAAGTGTTTATGATTAATAAGAGTCAACTATTTAAGTGGTTAGTTTTAGCCAATAATTGACTTAAGCTCAATTCTGATTAATGAGTTTTACAATTTACCCATATTAAAAATGTTAATATAGCATTAGAGTAAGTTTGATTCAGATTATTAATTTTTCGGTTGTCCGTCTAGATGTTCAATCCTAACAGCCCAGTCATATTTTTGCTATGTTTATTTCAAGTGATAACTAGATGTCCATTCCCAATTGCACTTGAGAAGAAGTGTTAGAGTATCTTATTTTGGTCAAACATGAAAATGTTAAAGAGTTTATAAATGATAAAGGTCAACTATCAAAATGACCAGTTCTAGTCATTTTGGCAATAGTTGACTCAAGCTCAATTCTTGTTAATGAGCTATACATTCTACCCATATTAAAAAATCTAATATATATAATTCGTTTCTGTCAAACATTTCTTTATTGAATTTAGCGATTAATTTGTAATTTTTTTTAAAAAGAAAAATTGATAAAATGAAATAGGATAAAAAAAAATGAGAGTGTTTTAGGTAGAGACCGAAACACCAAAAGCAAGGAAGCTATCTAAACATAATGGAAAATACAACATAAGGAAACAAACACAAAAGCATCAGAACTTCAAAAATGGTTAGAGCTAAAAGCGACAAAGAGAGCAGTTCAATGTTGCCTTTTCCACCTTACTCGAAAAAGCATTAAAAAGTGAAGGAATCCTTAAATGCGTAAAGATGAGCTGCAACATTGTTGTAATTTTTTAGTCATAATGATCTCTCTATTGTCCTTGAAAATCAAGGATAGCAAATACTCTTTGGTGGATGATTGATCCCTGAACCGTCAGAGGTTGTGTTCCTGCCATAACCTGTAGATACAAACTCCCAGTACAATGAGATGGATGGGTGAGTGCACAGAAATTCCATTAGTGATCTCCAAAATGGTTGACCCTGGATGCATCCAATAACAAGAAGCAGTGACATAATCCCATATGGCCTTGTTAAAGGGGCATTCGAAAAATAGATGGTTACAAGTTTCACTTTGTATTAAACACATTGGACAGTTGTTGTTCAGTTGGATGTAAGGGAGTCGGTCCGCTATAGATAGCTTGTTCTGAATAGCTAACCAGTATATGAAGGAAATTTTCGGCAATAAGTGCTTATTCCATACCTTAGTGGCCTAAGGAACTGGATGGTGATGACTGCAAACATTATCACAAATAGTTCTGAAAGTGAGCTACGCAGTGGGAGTACTTTTCCAGAAAAATATGTCGGGTTCTTATGGGATGGGAGAATAATTAGGCTGGAACTGGATAAGGCTTCTAGGAAAACTCCCATCACGACCTATGATGAAGGAGCTCATCCGAGTTTTTAGAGGAAAGGAAGGAGTAGCTTGTGGAAAAAACCCCTATTAATCAGCGGCCCCCTAGTGGACCAATTGTCAAACCATAAGGAGGCAAGGCGACCATCCTTAATCACACTTGAGCTATCCCAATGAACCGTATTCCTCAATTTCAACAATTGATTGGGAAAAAAAGAGTGGGAACTTGATGGCTTGATGGCCTATAGACTATGCCCCATTAAGGAAATATATATGAAGCCATTTAATCCACAAACTCTTCTTGTCATCCAATATCCACCATAGTCTTTTAAGAATGAGAGACTGGTTAGCAGCTTTAATGGAGAGAATGTTGAGGCCTCCTTTTTGTTTTGGAAAGCATATATCAGCCCATTTAACCATTGCGGCGCCCGGGTGCTCATTTGGATGACTTCAGAGAAAAGATCTAAGGATTCTCTCAATTTCTTTTATGATACTTTTAGATAAAAACATATGAGAGCTCCAGTACACATGCAGCGAATTTAGGACAGATTTAATAAGTTGAAGCTTACCCGTATATGATAGAGATTTGTTCACCTAGGACTTTACTCACCTCTGAATCTTGTCTAAGAGAGGACGACATTCTGAGAAGGTTAGCCTCTTTGTCGACACTGGGATCCCAAGGTAAACAAGGGGGAGGGGGGAGGGGAGTTTGTAGTTTCATTCTAGTGTTTTCTACTATAGTATGTTCCATGTGGGTTGCGCTTTTAGATAAAAGGAAATGATTTTTTTGAAGATTAAGTTAAAGCCTAGAAGCTTGTTTCAAGACATGGAGAGCTCGCATAAAAGAGTGAATGGATGTCATATCAGCCTTGCAAAAAAGCAGAAGGTCATCGACAAAACTAAGATTAGTGAGATCAAGTTTCTTGCACTTTACATGGTGTTTGAAATTGGTGTCCGAGATGGTCTCCTTCCGTATGATTGTAGTGAGGACTTTCATAGCAAGAATGAAGAGGTAAGGGGATATTGGATCTCCCTAGCTGAGACCCCTAGCAGCTTTAAAATAAGGGGTAGGGGAACCATTAACAAGTACCGAGAAGGAGGCTGAAGTAATACATTCGATGACCCACTTGATAAACTAGGATGGAAACCCAAAAGCTTCCAACATATACCGAATAAATTTCTAACTAATATTATCAAAATCTTTATGGAAGTCAATCTTCATAGTGCAGTTCGGAGGACCATTTGTAGTAGATTAACCCTTCAACAGTTCTTGAACAATAAGTATATTGTCTCCAGTCTGCCTATTTGACAGGAAAGCATTTTGGTTGTCACTGATCAAAGGAACAAGAACTCGCTTCAATCTATCAGCCAGGATTTTAGATATCACTTTATACAGGAAATTTACACAAGAAATGTGACGGTAATTAGCATAGCTATGAGGATTTGACCCTTTAGGAATCAAACACAAGAATGTTTTATTAAGCTCCTTTAGAAGAATACCGTTTCGGAAGAATTCATGTATTGCCTCCTTGACGAAACCACCAATTATATTCCATGAATGTTGGTAGAAGTACCAATTAAGACCATCTGAACTCGGGGCTTTCATTCCATTCATTTGGAAGACACATTCCTCAATTTCTCTGTCTTTCACAGGCTTGGTTAACAGAGTAAAATCTGTAGCAGAAACTTAGGTCAAGTTAAGAAGTTAATTTTTGTAAATTTATAACAAAACATTCAAAAATTCATAATAACGAGTAATGCAGTGCATAGATGTTCACATAGTTAAAAAAGAAATGCAACGTGGAAAATGTTTAACAAATTCCTTTTAACCTTACATTAAGCGATGATGCCGTTACATTTTCGGTCCAATTTTGATATGAATTAATAATTAATTTAATAAAACATTGTGTTAATATTTTTGAATTTTATTTTACTAATCTTTATTTTTATATTAATTCAAGTTTTAAAAACTTAATCAGATTAAGAGAGAGATTAGATCAAAGATTTATGAGATGTATGGGTAATTTAGTCAACTACAAAAGGGTTACACGAGAAAAGGTACAAAAAAGATTAAAAAATTGTTATGAATATGTATATGTATAGGAGTGTTTTAGGTGAAATTTATTATTTAAAATAGTTTGAAATTTTAATTTTGAAGTTAGAAAACTTAAATATTGATATATAATTGATTAGAATATCTACTGAAAGTTAGAAAATGTCATGGAATAAATCCCTATAGCTCCTCTTTTAAATAAGAAGTTACTTTCTTATAGCATTTAATTTAAAATTATATTCACAATAATTTTTTAAATTGAGCTATAAATTGATGCACTTTCCTTTGCTATAATTTAGACTCAAAGGGGTGTTAATATATATATATGATTACAGAAAGGACAAAATAATTCATCTTTTAAAAATTCTACAACTATATATATATATATTTCAAAAGAAAATTTATATCGTCAACTATATTCTTTATTTATTTTTCATATTGCTTACTTGTGAGACTTTAATTTTATATATAACTTTTATTCATATTATCATATATGCTAGTTGTTAGACTTTAGTCCTAATTGTTGAATCGTGCAAGCATTAGGGAGCCTTGACTAATGTGTGACACTCGAGAGGACAAAACAAGGCAAAGAATTATAAGTAGGCAAGAAAAATAGGCATTGTTAATGAGGTGGCATGTATTGATGCACATTGGTGGAAATCTTCGACGAGATGCAAGATTTAGATATGAGAACTAAAGATAACTTAAGATGGACCTTAGGTTGAAGATTAGTTAGATAAATGCAAGAGGGAGACATGTGAGAGCTCTAAAAACTTAATGTGGGCTTAACTAGACATACCATAACTAATGGACTTGACATAGGGAAGTATTAGACTAGACCAGTGTGTTATTATTTGGCAAATAAGATCACAGAAGATATACATTATTCAAAAAGATAAAGACCATATGGTAGGATCATTTGGAGATAGTAAAGTTTCTTTACGGATATGGATTTGTCATACCTAGTTAAATGTAATCTCTTATCTTGTTAGTTATGATGTAGCTAAATCCTATTAGGTAGAAACCTATTTAGATTAAGGTATCATCTAATTGGTTAGGGTGATGTAATTTGACAGGACAGAGGTGGTTAGTTAGTTCATTGTAATTAGGAAGGTTCTGAACTATAACGCCAAAGGTGACTATAAATAGCTTATTCGAGCATTACTCTTGGGAGAAAAGAGATAAAGAGGAAGGGAACCCATTAATAGAGCATTCCTTTGTATATTTTTGTGGAAGTGATAAAGGTTGATTTTTACCATAACTTTTGTATATTTATTATTGTCTATAATTATTTAATACTTTCGTAATGGTCTTACTTGAGTGTAAGAGTTAAACACTTTGAGGGTTGTGTGGTGTTCGAGAATAAGGTTTTGTTGGTCAACAATTACATGGGAAGATTGAGTCTTGCATAAATGGAACTTATTGAGATTGTCATACACAGGAGTAGACGCCATTTTAGTATAAGTTTGGCGTCTGAGAAAACCTTTGTTACAACTTGCATTAGAGCCATATTTTGATATAACGGGAGACAACAATTTGACAGAGCGTGTTAATAGAGTGGAGGCACTCATAGGAGAACTTCTCAAAGGGAGGAAGAGGTCACTTCTTACTTATCTCAGTTTGAGATTTTAGAGGCATAGATTCAACATTTACAACATCAAATAATGGCCTTGATAAAGACATAACAGGATTCTAGATTGGAAATCATGATCCTAAGGTGTGTCATTGCAAGACAAGATGATGGGCATGAAAAAATCACTTTGGTGAGAGTGCGAAAGCCCTAAGTTTTCGAAGACAATCGAAGTGCCAAGAAGCTAGAAATTTTCTTGTAGGACATGGAGCAATACTTTGTAGCGAAAGAGGTGTCTGATTTGGAGAAGGTGTTAATCATGACTATGTATGTGGTGAAGGATGCAAAGTTGTGGTAGATAACGAGAATCTTCAATGACATCAGTGTGAGTGGACCTCTTATTGACACTTAAAGGAAGATGAAAAAGGAGCTAACAGACCAGTTCCTCCCAAATAACACTTCATGATTTATAAGGGAAGTTTTGAAGAGGATAAAGTAAGATAGCTTAGTCCAAGAGTATGCGAGGAAATTCAAATCTTTGATGTTGGATATGCAGAACATGTCTAAGGAAGACAAGTTGTTCAACTTCATAAGCAACTTGAAAAGGTTGGGCATAAATAGATCTTCAAATGTAGAATGTGAAAGACCTCTTAAATGGGATAGAGGTTGCGGTTGCCTTAGTGGACCTTCAAATGCCACCACCAATTCAAACTAGCAATGAGATCAAGAATAATGTTGGGACACGGAATGACTCAAGGAAAGGTACAGAGAAGGTATGTAATCTTCTCAATGCAAGTCTAAGAAGCAAACAAAATGAAATATTGCTTGTTTCATTTGTAAAGAGTCGCATTTTTGCTTGTGAATGCCCAAAATGGAAGGTGGGTAAGGAACAAATAAATTCTACGGTCATGAAGGATCAAGGAGAAGGAGAGGATGACAAGACAGAAGAAGTCTACCTTAATAATTATGCTTTTTTAGGCTTAATGGGCACTGTGAAGGACTGTTTGAACAAAAACAAGGATAAAACTGATATAGAGGGAATATGGTATGTTGGAGATGTGCCAATAACTAAGGACTCTTCGAGAGAACCACATTTAGAGGAGTTCTTAAGAATTATTTCAATAAGGGCATCAAAAAAAGTTTTTCTGGTGAGGATGGCTTATTAGACCCTTAAGTCCTAATTGCAGAATCTTGCCAATATTGAAGAACTTTAACCAATGTTTGATACTTGGAATGATGGAACAAGGCAAATACTTACAAGTAGGTAAGAAATATGGGCATTGTGAAAGAGTTGACATGCATTGGTGCACGTTGGAAAAAATTGTCAACAAGATGCAAGATTCGAATGTGAGATAAAAGATAGCTTTAGATAGACCTTAGGTTGAAGGTAGCGAGATCACATGCATGATGGTGGCTTATGAGAGCTCTAAAAACTTAATTTAGGCTTAAATAGATGGACCATAACTAATTTATTTAAGATAGGTAAGCATAGGACTGGACCAGTGTGTTATGAAAGGCTTTGGACATAAATAACTCATCATCAATGGATAGAGATTAGGGGAAGATCTTGGATGATGTGTCAGATAAGATCATAGTAGTTATACATCAGTTCCAAAAGATAAAAAGCATGTGGGAGGATCACTGAAGATATTAGAGTTCTTTATGTATATGGATATATTATTTCTAGTTAAATGTAATCTCTTATCTTGTAAGTTATGATATAGCTAAATCTGTTTAGATTGAGACCTATTTGGATTGAGGTGTCATCCAATTGGTTAGTGTGATGTAATCTGATAAGGATAAAAGTGATCTAGTTAATTCAGTTTAATTATAATTCTAAATTGTAAAGTCAACGGTGCCTATAAATAGTTTCTTTGAGCTTTGCTCCTGGAAGAAAAGAGATAGAAGGTAGGGGAACACATTAAGGGAGGGAGCATTCCTTTGTGTATTTTTGGGGAAGTACTAAATGTTAGTTTTCATTGTAGCTCTTATATGTTTATTCTTGCCTATGATTATTTAATACTTTTGTTGTATTCATACTTGAGTGTGAGAATTAAACATTTCGAAGATCGTGAGGCATTTGAGAACAAAGTTTTGTTAGTTAATGATCATGTAGAATGGCTAAGTCTTGCTTAAATAGACATAAGTGAGATTTCAGTGTAAAGGAGTAGACGCAATTTCAGTATAAGTTTGGTGTCTAGAAAAACCATTGTAATACTAGCCAACTTGAAGACATTTTTCTTCAAATTAAGTTAATGGAGTAAGAATAAAGCAATTTGTAAAGCTTATTCCCTGTGGTTCGTATAGTTATCTCCACTTTATTTAGCTCTAACTATTTGATATCTTTGGATAATATTTCATATTGATTTATCGTATTTGAGCTTAATGTAGTAAAAATGATTGTTTGTTCTTTTGTATGAATGAGAGGTTAATTTCTTTGATTTAAAGTTTAGATGTAATCTTTTGACATCTTTTAATTAAATAATATTGTTTATAAGTTGATTATTATTATTTTTGTACTTAAATGCTTATTAAAGCTTTATGACATTTTGCATGATTTAAGATGTTATATAACATACCATATGTAACATATAACACAATCTAAAGAATAACAAATATAAAGTAGGAGTATCACAAAAATAAATGAATCATAAACTGAATTTATAAGTTTTCAAAGAGTATAGAAAAACAACAATAACGATAACATCCTAGTAAAAGTCCCATTAATACGTTGGGTCTGAGGAGGTTCAGAAATACACAACCTTATCGCTAACTAGTAGAAAAGTTGTTCCCGACAGACCCATATGGAAATATATATATATGTACATATAAAGTTTTCATAAAACATAATGAATTTAATTTCAGACTTATAATTGTGAAAATGGGTATCACATAAATTTAAATATATTTATTTTATTTTGTAATGGAATAATGAATTAAGAAGTGATAATTCCTAATTCTTTATTTTAGTTTCTAATCTTT
>JAOTAZ010000004.1:7977240-7989718 GCA_025629785.1 Erythroxylum oxycarpum
TTAAATATTCACTGAGTCCGATGCCTCAAGAATCAGGTCAATCGGACGTCGGACGGAAAAGATATGAGCGAAAGAAGCTCAAATCAAATAAAAATAAAATTAAAAATAAAACAGGAAAATCGGCTCGCGATCGCGAGAGTCATGCCGTCGCACAGGCGACTGGCTCGCTACCGCGAGTCAAGCCGTCGCACCGGCGACCCGTCTCGCGATAGCGAGATGCATCTCGCGGTCGCGAGATTCAGCTTTCCTCCTTCTCCCTTTTTCCCATTTTCAGTTCGAAATTCAAAACTTTATAACTTATTCTATACAATTCAGAAAAATACAAACCATACCTTGTTGGAAAGGTAATGAAACCTTTTACAAGTTTCCTTTAGATCCGAAAAATCAATTTCACCCCAAAGGGTGTCAAAAATCCAACGGAAAGATACTGCCAAGACACTTACCTCAGAAAATAGAACAGAAATGGGAAATTCACTAACTTTCATTCTAGGAAATAAAAAATTATACAAAAAATATTTTCATCAAGCTCCTGATGGTATCTACAACTTTCATGAAACAACCCAAATTTCAATTCCCATACTAACTAGGTCAATTAATTCACTCAATGTTGCTGTCCCTGAAATCATTCAATTTGAGCAGTCAACTTCTAACAAGTATAACTCCCTGTAAACAAGTCAGAAAAATCACCACTTTATACCTCTGAAAAGATAAAACTTCAAAATTCAATTCTTCCTGAAATAGCCAAACTCCAATTCAGTCTCTAACAGTTTCAAATTTGTTATGCAAAGTTCTGACCTTATCAGCACTTAACACCACAATGTAGGTTCAGATTGTGAAAATCCATAACTCCCATATCTGACTTCCAGAAATTGCATGCCATATACCATAGTCAAGTTAAATGTATTATCTAAAACTCCTCAGTACATTTCCAACACCAATTCAATTCAAAAAAATTGCTAAAATTCTTCAAAAGCAGAATGTGCACCAAATGTGCCAATCCAGTTAGGTGTCATTGAATCCATAAAAACAGTCCACCATAATCAGTCCATAACTCCTACTATACACATCGAAAAATTGCAAAATCAGTGGCATTAGAAAGATAACGTTATAGGCTTCAGTTGCCATGTAATCCATTTGTCCTAATTACTTCTCAATTAAATCGTAAAAATTAGCAAAACTATATGGTATATTCTCGGGTACTGTTCATTCTAGTTAAGAGCAGTAACTTTCCAAGCCAAATTACACCATCTTAAAGCTAAAATTGGACAATGTCTATTTCACACAAACATGTAGCTAACATCACAAAGTTTCAGTGGCCACAAACCTCACCTCATTTTCATTTCTACATCATTAGTTATACTCAAAAGAGTACAATCAATTAAAAACCCTAATTTTCCAGATTTGGTCCAACTTTAGTTTCTCTCATTTCTAATACCTTTAACACATCATCAAGCATCTAAATGAACACAAATTAGGTCTTATACCATTCATACACTATTCATACATGTACTAGGACTAATACACAAAATTGGCAGCACTCAATTCCTCAATTCACATGCACAATTCATCATTCAAATGCAATCCTAAGCAAGTTAAAACCATTTAATTCATACTCTTTCAATTTTTACTACACCTACCCATGTACCCATTACTTCAAACCATAATTATCTTTCATTTAATGCATCAAGAATCATTATAAATATACTCTAACTCCCATTCAATGCTTTTACCCACCATGGCATTAAATTCATACTAAAACATCAATGAAAACTTAATTACAACTTACAAAATCAACTTACCCTATTAAGCTTCCAACCTTGAATTCCTTTCACTTCTTTACTTCCTACCTTCACTCACTACTTCTAGGAAGACCAAGCATGAACATCTCACTTTGTTGGAGGAAGAGAAAAGCTTGAAGGTTTGGAGAAAGATGAAGAGAGAAGTAAAATTCGGTGGTGGAGGTAAGAAAGGTGTTAGGTTTCGGATGAGTGAGCTAAAACACCCTCCAACTTGTTCTTTTTTTATTCAATTCAAGGCATAACCGATTGGAACAAAGGAGTAGCATTAAATGAAGGTTTTGGTTGGCTTAATGTGATTGGTCAACCATTTTAAAGAAAAGTCAAACTATAATATTATAATCCAGATCAAAACCTAACCCAATCAACTCAATTGACCCCAATTTCAATCCCAAAATAATATACCCAATAATACAGTATCATTGGGTAGCAATTTTTGCTACCGAAAATTGACCGGTTCGCCAATTAGCGATTTTCCCGGTCCGGGAAGTTTCTCCGGAAAAATCCAGAAAAATTTCTAAAAATCCCTTAAAATAGAAAACAATTTATGGCGCACTCAGAAATATTTTTCAAACCCATTAACCATGTTAATCCCAATAAAATTGTCTTAGGCATAAAAACCGGGAATATCATGTATGCATGATCAGTAATTGCATGTGCACAATGGTGACTGTGTACCAAGCCTATTATGCATGATCAATCCTATGAAAGCCCAATTTAGCTCATCCTATGCCAATTTACCATTTTACCCCTTTAAATTGAGGGTGGGATGTTACAGGGGTGTTACATATTGGACACACATGCTTTATTATTATTAGTCACACATGCCTTAATCCAATTGGTCTATGTGTTAACTTTAGAAAATTTGCTTATTGGTCCTTCTTCTTCCCTTATTTCCCAAATTGGCCTACAATATTATCAATTAATTTTATTCCCCTAAGTTTTAATTTTCTAATGTAATTAATTTCATGCAATTTTGTTATTTATTCTGGGAGTTATACCTAAATCACTATAGGCTGTTCAAAAATAAGGACAGCAGCCATAACTCAAATTCAAGCCAAAATTCAAAAACCTTATAGGCACAATAAAACTTTTGTTCCTTCATGAAAGTTTTAGATTTATGTCTCGAGATTAATTTCCAATTGGAATTATCTAATTTGGAGGTATATAAACCAAGATATGGCCAAATTATTGAGGTATGTTCACGCTAAAACTAAGAAATTACCCATTTACCCAAATCTTTCACATTAAATACCATTATATCTCTTACTATACTTAGATACACTTAATTCATTTGTTATGTTCACTTATTAATGCATCATAGGCATGTTATAATACTTCTAGGGTATATGTTAAGTCCTTACATTTCTCTCCCCTTTAAAAAGAATTTCGTCCTTGAAATTCATACCTATATTGAATAGCTGCGGGTGTTGAATTCTCATCATCGATTCAGGTTCCTAAGTTGCCTCTTCAATACAAGAGAATTTGCTTATTCGTTAACTGCCTCACTTCTCTACCTAGAATTTCCTTTGGCTCTTCATCATATGAGAAGTCTAGTTAGGTCTTTATTTTTTGTAAGGGTAACACATGTGAATCATCCGATCGGTACCTCCATAGTATTGAGACATGGAATACATCGTACAACTTGGATAGTTCTATGGGAAGAGCCAACTTGTATGCCACTGGTCTAATCCTTTCAAGGATTTCATATGGACTAATAAATCTAGGACTAAATTTCCCTTTTTTCCTTAATATTAGCACCTTTCTCCAAAGCGATACATTTAAGAAAACTTTGTCACCTACTGCATATTCAATATCTTTCCTCATTAAATCAGCATATGATTTCTATCTACTACTTGCATCCTTCAATCTTTGCTAAATAACCCTCACTTTCTCTTCTATGTCTTTGAATATGTCAGGCGCAATCATCTTATTCTTAGTCAGTTCTATCCAACAAACTGGGGTTTCATATTTCTTGCCATATAATGCTTCATATGGTACCATGCCTATATTGGACTGATAACCATTATTGTAGGCAAATTGCATCAAAGGAATATCTCCATCCCAACTACCATGAAATTCCATAACATATGCCCCAAGCATGTCTTCCGACACCTGTATAACTCTCTCAGATTGCCTATCCATTTGTGGGTGAAAGGTTATGCCAAAGCTTAGTTAAGTATCCAAAGATGCATGCAAACTTTTCCAAAACCTTGATGTAAACCATGGGTCTCGATTAGAAACAATTAACAATGGCAGTCTATGTAATCGAATAATCTCATCCATGTACAACCCAACTAATCGATCGAATCGGTATAAAGTGAGTTGATTTGGTGAGCCTGTCCACTGTGACTTATACCGAGTCATGTGCCCTTGAGCAAACATGTCAAACCATTACACTCAATCAATTCATCCTTCATAAGGTCAAGTGCACACAATCCATCAACTTAGGCTAGTAAGACTCAATTTGCAACACATATCATAATCCTTTTTCACCAATGCAAATAAGTAAAGTCAAAATAAGGCATCTTTGTTCAAAAGCAATCATGAAATCAAAGTGAATTCTTCTCACAGATTTCGCTCTTACACACAAGTATTTACGGGTAAAGTGTTTCTCTCAAATCTCGCTCTATCATGTTGCACTACCATAGGCTTGCAGTTGCACCAATTCTCATTCATTCAGATCACATAGGCTCATAGATCATAAAGACTTTATCAAGGGTTGTAATGGGGCTAGGTTCACAGTTGAGGTAAAAAGATGACAAGGGTTTCATCACAAGCATTCACAAAGCATCAAGTAAAAGGAGCACTCAATTAAAAGTCTGAGATAAACATGAGTGACAAAGACTACAAGAACTCATACTAACTCGAGCTATTATGCTTTATTCTTTCTTTTTCTTTTGTTTTTCTGATTTTGATTTTTTTCTTTTTCTAATTTTTTTCTTTTTTTCCTTCTTCTTTCTTTTTTTTTTCTTTCTCTTTTTTTCGAATCTACTAAACAAGGGAAAACAATGCAAATAAGAGAAAATAACAACAATTGAGTAGAAGTATCTATAAAAGTATCTCAGAACACAATGTATAACAAAAGTCATGATGTACTCAATGCTTCATTTAACTTGTGAAGGGGAAAGGCTAATGGGGTTTCTAGTTTTACTGTGAGGTGATAAATTGAAGAACAAGGATAAGGCTCAAACGTGTTTGCAAAGGGAAAATAATTCGTTAGGTTAATTTTTAAGCCAAAGGTGTAAAAAACAAAGAATTCCTAAATCACTTCTATATCCCATGTGACCAAATAAATTCAAACTGGTTCCATGCAAGTTCTGAAGGCAACATGACTAGAGGAGCATCACACAATTCAAACAAATAACATAACATAAATATGATGTCATTTTGGCTCAAATTTCGCTCACCGGTTGCTGTTAAGAATTCACCTTAATTTTACAATTTACCTCATCACTCACATGTCAACATTTTGTCCAAACCTATAAAATCAATTATTACAATGAATCAACATGATTCACCTTAAAACTCACTTAGCCCAATTTAACTTCATGCATAAACTCAATCTCATCCAAACTAATATGACCAAGCTTCATGCCTTAATATGCATAACAACATGCAAAATTCATTAAAAATCACACAAAAATAGAAAATTTGCATACCAAAATTCCAATTCTTTCCCCCACATCTAGACCAACATTGTCCTCAATGTTAACGAAGCCTAAAGATAAATAAAAAGGGTGAAAGAAAGCTTCTCTATTTGGAGGTGCCAAAATCAAGGTGTTGACGAATGTGGAGGTTGAAATCCTTCATGCTCCTAATAGGCCATGCAATTGTGTTCCAAGTATGAAGGAAAATTAGCAACAAAATGTATGGGCATGGGTAGCCAGCGGGAGTCACTCTTCTTCCTGGGCATTGTGCCAATTCGTGGAAGACATCCTGCAAAAATTGAGATAGACTAAGCACCAAAATAACAAAAGAGGGTTGAATGGGTGAGTGGGAATGGTAGATGAGAGATGCGTGTATTTGAAAGAGAAGATGAAATTGGTGAATTAATGTATATTGGGATGGAGTATCAGCAATTGCAGATTAAAGATGAGAGAAGGGATTTGGGGAAAACAAAGAGGGAAACTAAAGAGGGGAAAGAGGGGAGGCGGTAACTTAAAATTTTTCGTTTTTTTCAAAATTTTTATTTTCATTTTCTGTTAAAAGACAAGATGAAAATTAAAATTTTAAATTAAATTCCTAACTAAACTTAATTAAACATAAAATGAAAATAAAATAAAATTGTGAAAAACATAAAAGAAAGGATACAAATGGGTGCCTCCCATTAAGCGCTTATCAAAGGTCAAAAGCTTGACCCTTGGCATATGTACATCATCCATTATCGAATGGATCTTGAGTCCAACAGGAAATATGTTCAAACTCCGTGAGGGGCCTGGAATAACTTCCATTAAATGTGGCTCCTTGTCATCACGATGCTTCATGACTTTTGATAAGTGGAACTTCATTGCTTCACCATCATACTCTAATGTCCATTCGTCTTTTTGGGCATCGCCCTTCTCACACCAATATGGTCTTTGTAAAAGTAACGTCAATGATTATGGAGAGTCAACATCCTGCTTGTTACCTTCAGCTCGCTTGCCCACAGCTCTCCTAAAAACTGCACTTCTTATGGCTCTTCCTGTTCTAGGAAAAGGAAACAAAATCTGGTTAGCGATAACATGAACTGCCTCACTTACCTTAGGAGGTTACACATCCTCCATCTTTTCTCAAACTACAATCTCTTCCTCTTCTAACTTTGCTTATTCTTCCTTCTTTGCCTTGGAAAATCGACTTGGAAAAGGGGGCGGAATCACCATATGATGTAGCTTGTTTTCCGTCAATTCTGGTTGTTTAGATGTCTCTTTTGTTGCTTCTTCTTCTACCTCTCTTTTGGAAATTTCCGAATGTGATTCTTGCAATTCCTTACCACTCCATAAAGTGATATCCTTCATGCTTTCTTCGTGATCGATTTCTGGTTGAGCCAAAAAGTTTCCAAAACTTTGTGCCTCCAATTGATTTATACCAATTGCCAATCGACTTAATAGATTTTCAAATTTTCTATGTTGATTTTTCATATTTCTTTGTAGATTTTCAATACTTTCTTCAGTATTCCGCTGAAACGTCAAAGTATTAGTGACCAAAGTTTGCAACATATTTTTCAAAGAAGACTTACCTTTGGCATTTGATGTTATATTTAGATTTTGTCGAGGCACATGCAGTTGTCTAAACTGTTGGAATTGAAGAGTGCCCGTCTCCAAACTCATTATGATCTCCTCCAAAGGCATCTCATTAGCTTGTGGAGGCGATAGTAGAGGTGGAGGCTCGAAGTGAATATGTACTTTGTATCCTGCAAAAAGGAACATGTACAAAAAGAATAACACAAAAATGAGCAAACTTCACATACCTTAGCTTGTTGGTCATCCCTCGGTACTTTCATGGCTAAGGTGTGAAATCTGCCATTTGATGGTCAAACCTGGAAGTCACAACAGACAAAAACTCATTATCATAATAAGGAGAATATGAATAATCATAATTAAAAGCATACTGATAGTGAGCCATGCCGCTAAAAGATTGAAAAATCAGAAAGAGCTGTGAAACTGAAATGAACAGAAGACAAGGTAATCAAGTGCAACAAAACCAAAAACATAAACAAAAACATCACTAACAAAAACCGTCAAGAAATTCCTTGGCAACGACGCCAAAATTTGGTGATGCTATCGCCTACAACCAAATATAAAAGAAATCATTTATGTTAAAACAAATTAATGTAGTAGCGGTAAGCGGATATTGTTCCCACGAGGAATTTTTAACGGTAAAGGTTATCGAGTTCAAACGGGATAAATAACGAAAATAAAGAGGAAGGTTTTGTTTAATCACAACAATATTAGAAATTCAATAGAAAATTTACAAATCAAAAGCAAATATTAAATCTAAAAAATCAATGAGAAAGGCACCATGGTTTTGGGTCACCAATGTTATCATGTTATTATGGATCCTCGACATAAAATTGCAATCATTAATAAGCATTCATTGAGGGAAATTTCTCTTAAGTGTAATGACTAGAAACATGTATCCTAGCAATCTTATTAAACAATAACCTAGATATGATCATAGGCATAATTGAATAATAGCATTAAGAATCAAGAACCAATGAGCAAGTGAAAGACATGTACGACATGCACTCAATCAAGCAAATATCTTCTTAGAATTCCTGACTCTAACATAGAGAAGTTAATCCTAATTACTACCTATAATTACCGAAATTGAATGTCATATTCTGTTAACCTAGCGATTGAACCAATTAATCTCCAATTGGGCACCTAGAAACTAATGAATCCAATTGAAAAGGCTGATCTGAAGATATCCAATGTTCATTAATAACATGAAAAATATCTAAAATATCTCACCATAATAACATGTAACATGGATTCCCTCAACCACGATAAGAAAATTAGCTACTCATAATTGAATTGAAAATAAAGGAAATAACAAAGCAATAAGTCTCCATCCCTGGTTCTTTAATGAAAGAAACGAAAATCCTAATTGAAATATGCAGAAACATGAAAACAAGAAAACTAGAAAAGTGTAGAAACAAAAATCCTATTCTAAACCTAAGCTAGCTTGCGTCAATCACCAACTCTCCCCCTTTTATGCTTATCTCTTCGTTATCTTCTCTTGATTCTGTCCAGATTAGGTGCTCTTCTAATTTCGATAGGTAACTTCTTGAAAAGATGGCAAGAGAATCTTTAAAGATTGTGTTTTACTTGAAATCAACTTCTAGAATTTTATCTACAGATTCCAGATTCTGTCCTTAGGCATGCCTATGCTTAGTCTCTGAATTTTGGTCAACTTGGGGATTTCAGATTTTCTTCCTTCTTTTGCGTCTTTTTGATCCTATTTCATCCCTAAGGTGTTGAAAACCATATGTAAAAAATTATAAGACAATTCCATTAATTTTGGATAATAATTTCCACACCTTAACACTAATTACGTGCAAAATAAGTGCAATTTAATGACTTAACAGTAAGGGGTAGACCTATAACAAATTCCATGGTGATATTATCCCATTTCTACTGTGGAATTGCAATAGGATTTAATAGGCCAGATGAGACTTGATGTTCAACTTTCACCTATTAACAAGTCAAGCACTTGAACATATAGTCCACTACATCAAGCTTCAATCTTAGCCACCAATAATGTTGTTTCAAGTCCTAATACATCTTGTTACCCCTAGGATGCATGGTGAAAACATTATTATGGGAATCATGTAATAACTTCTTGTTTATGTCCTTTACTGTCGATACACATAATCTACTCTTAAAGTAGAGACTTTCGTCATCTTTCACTACAAAATCAGTTTTTTCCCCTTCTTGCACCGCTTTTATAATTTGTTGCAACTTGGCATCATATTTTTGTGCACGTATAATCATTTTTCTTAAGTCAGGACTTACTTTTAACTGAGGTATCAAAGCTCCATCTGGTCCAAATGTCCATCTACTATGTTGTAATGAAAGTGTTGAAATAGACTTCTTACTTAAAGCATTTACGACCACATTAGCTTTATATGAGTGATAGTCAATTATGCAATCATAGTCCTCAAACAATTATGGCCAACATCGTTGCCTCAAATTTAGTTCCTTCTGTATGAGTAGGTACTTCAAACTCTTATGGTATGTGTATACCCTAAATCTTTCCCTATATAAGTAATGCAGCCAAATTTTCAAGGCAAACATCACTGCTGCCAATTCTAAATCATGTGTATGGTAGTTTTGTTCATGTGGCTTTAACTGCCTTGAGGCATAAGTCACCTTTTTCCCATCTTGCATCAATACACAACTCAAACCATTCCTAGAAGCATCACTATACATGATATATTCTTTGGTAGGAGTTAGCTGTGTCAACACTAGCTGTGAGCATCTTATTTAACTACTCAAAACTGGCTTGGCATCTGTCATTCCATTCAAACTTTGTTCCTTTCCAAAGTAACTTTGTGATTGGAGAAGCAATTACTGAGAACCTTTTAACAAAGAATCGATAATAACCAGCTAAACCAAGAAAACTTCTCACTTCTTTCACATTCTAAGGTAGCTTCCAATTGAGAATCGCCTCAATTTTACTGGGATCTACGTTGATAACTTCCAAAGAGAATATTTTCCCGAGGAAAGAAACTTCCTTTAGCCAAAAATCACATTTGCTCAATTTGGCAAATAATTGCTTCTCTCTCAAAGTCCGGAGCACAAATTTCAATCGCTGAACATATTCCTCTTCATTCCTTCAATAAATTGATATATCATCTATAAAAATCACAACAAATTGGTCTAAGTTAGGTTGAATCACTCTATTCATCAAATCCATGAAAGCAGTCGATGCATTAGTTAGTCTGAAAGACACAACCAAGAACTCATAGTGGCCATATAAGGTCCTGAATGCAGTTTTTGGAACATCTACATCTTTTACCCGAAGCTGGTAATAACCTAACCGCATATCAATCTTAGAGAACACTCCTGCACCTTTCAACTGATCAAATAAATCTTCTATTATGGGTAATGGGTACTTATTCTTTATGGTCACCTTATTCAACTATCTATAGTCTATACAAATTCATAGGGTGTTGTCTTTCTTTTTGACAAAAAAGGACTAACGCTCCCTATAGTGACACACTAATCCGGATAAAACCTTTGTCCAAAAGATCTTGTAATTGAATTTTCAACTCTTTTAACTTTATAGGATCCATTCTATAAGGTGGCCTTGAAATAGGAGCGGTACCAGGTACAATTTCAATAGATAATTCTACCTCCCTCTCAGGTGGCTAACTTAGTAACACTTCTAGGAACACATTAGGAAACTCATTTACTACTGGTAAGTCTTGTAAATTCACCTTCTCCATTTTTGAATCAAGTATTAAATCTAAATACGCCTCACAACCCTTTCTAAGAAATCGTCTTGCTTGCATGGTTAATATTACATTAGTAAAAGGACTAGGTTGAAACCACGCACCACTGTTTCTAAACCATCAAAATCTTTAAGGACAACTATTTTCAACACACAATAAACTATAGCTTGGTGTTTGGACAACCAATCCATGCCCAAGATCAAGTCAAATTCATGGAAAGGTAGTTCTATTAAATCAGTAGCAAATTGTTTCCCATAGATCATAATAGGGTAGTCTTTATACACTCTATTCACATTACGCTATGGCCCAGCGGACTAGTCACATATATATCATAGGCTAGTCGATCTACTGATAACATCCTTTTATACAATCGGCCAGTGCAATTGAATGAATGAGTGGAGCCGCGATCTATCCATGCATGCATATCAAGATTAAAGAGAGAGAAAGTACCAGTTATAACTTCTGGGGTGTCCTGTTTCTCACGAGCTTTCATAGTATATGCCCGTGCTCGACCAACTGATCTCAAATGTTGTACTCATAATGGCCTTAGACTGGCCTAGTCTACCTCTGCCTATTAAGCATCGATTGTATCTGAAACCCAACTTTTGCGATAGACCCTAAGTATGATCACTCTTTGTCCAGAAATCTAACTCTTCAGAACACCAAAATACTTAACTTGAGCGTGCATATTACCTTCTAGGTTTACTTGAGCGCTTATTAGGCATCATCACACAAGGGTGACTTGCCCACAACAATCAAACATCAAACTAACTCATCCATTTTAACACAGGAGTCAAATATAGACATACACAATTGAAACTTCTTCAATCTATCATTTCATTACTTAAGTAACATAGATTGAAAACTTTAGTTACAAATCGAAAGCCACACCATTGGTTTAATACAAAAAAAAACAAAATAGCAAATGAAGCAATTCCCTTAGGCTTTTGATCACTTGACCTCTTACTATCACCTAAGTATGGGGACAGGAAGGGGTGAGCTTAAAAGCTCGTGGGTAGCAGTTTATAACAGAAAAATAAGCAAAAACCTTGGAAACATTTTACTTGTTTCAGAAAATATCTTATTGAATCGCAAAATACTTGTTTTTCAAAATTCTTGTCGTGAATTCAAATTTACAAGTTTCACAACATGAATGCATCAAACTTGATCAAACATATCATGAGCACATAAGCACATCAGAATGGTTTGGGTGGATCAAAAACATAATGTACTAACGCAATCTCACATAATGGTCTTACGTAACCGTGAACTTATGGGAGTCCATAAAGGAGCTCCATACCACTAGCGAGCAATTGAAAGAAGCTTTTAACTTGGTCAACGTGCATGTGACTTAACTTAGGGGATCACCACAAACCCACATAACACATAGATTTCAAAATGTTGTAAGCATGATGCCCCAAAAGGCTTTCTTGAAAACTTGCTTTTCATATACTTGACGTATATCTTACAAACCATTCTTGAAAACATGCTTTCATAACATGCATCTTTACAAAGATATTACTTTCATGGTCTTTTCTTTTTGAAAATCATCATTCAAAATCATGTAATAAACATATAGCTGATTTAACAAATCATTCATAAACCATAATGCAACACTTATGATGCAAATGAAATCAGAAAATTTCTTTGACTTAAAGAAAACAGTAGTGGCTTATAGATTTTATCATAAACATGTTCCCACCTTGATTTCCTTGTTTATAGAATTGAATTTCTCAAAAAGCTT
>JAOTAZ010000004.1:7992876-8006683 GCA_025629785.1 Erythroxylum oxycarpum
CATTCTCAACCATAAGCTTGTGATAGTTCTACCTCTCCATTACAAGAACTATGATTTTGAAAATCAAGAGGGCTTTTTAAGTTTGTAAGGTACGGAAGGCTAAATGAATGGATTGAACAGAAGAAAGAAAGATGAGTACATATACCATAATTATTGTGTTGCTGTTGAGAACAGATTTCGTCCCAATTTTTCAACAGTAATATCAAATCCAAGTTTAAATCTATGATTTGATTAAATTGTTTAATTATTATTGATCTTCAAATGGAATTGAAATAAAATTCTAATGTAAGATTGAATTAGATTCAATTTAATCTAGAAAAGTTTAAGATTATTAATTATTAATCCTAATCATATTAAGAAAAATAATTACTTCAATATTAAAATTAACACTCATCATAATTAATATAAGATTGAAATTAATTAATTAGTGTAACGTCGGACTCTCTAAACCCTTATGTATTATTCTGTACTTGGAGATATTACTGTATATTGATATATATATATATAGTTTTGGCTATATATATCAATGATGTATTTAAATCCTTTTGGATATACATGTATTTAAATCCTTTTGGCCATATATGTCAATGATTTATAATGTTATATGATCTTACATGAACTTAGAGTACATCGATATGCGAAATCTTGGAGATTTCTGACATATAAGCGTCTAAGTGTGTAAAATCGAGTCCATTGGATGGATATGACCATGGTGGTTTAGTTAAATTTTTTCTAATACCTTAGAGGTGATTGGACATGATTTATAGACTTATTAGACACTTAGAAAGCTTAATTGGAAAGATTAATGTACATAAGGGCTTATTTGCCAATTATTAAAAATCAAAGGACTTAAACGTAATTTTTCAATTCTTGGTTGACCAATATTTAATTTTATTAAGTTAAGGACCTTAATTATTATTCCCAAAAGTTTGAGGACCAAAATAAAAATAAAAGTTTTGGTGATTCCCAAATTTTGGGCTTAACTACAAATTTAGGAAAAAGTTCGGAGGGTAAAATGATAATTTCACATAACCTAAAGGCGAAAAAGTAATTTCACCATATTTTGGTCAAAGAAGAGTCAATATTCTATACCTTTCTTGATTCATGGTCGTGCATCCCATTACTAAAGACTTAAAACATGTTTTAATTAGAAAAAAGGAGAAGAGAGGAGACTAATTTTCAGTTATTCACTAAACCCTACCCTTTGTTTTGATTCTCTAACCCAAATCAAGGTGTTCTAAGCTAATTTGAAGAAACTCAAATCTATCATTAGATTTGAGAAATTCTCAAAGGACTCGAAGATATCATCAAAGGAAAGTTTAGGTAGATTTTGTCTCATCTCTCTTTACATTAGAATTTTGAGTTTGGTGTTAAGATATGTTGTTCTCCATGCTTAATTATGCATAAAACACGGTTTAGATGAATGAAATGTGTCATGGAGAGGGTTCTTTAAGCCAAAATCGAAAGGTCCTCTTTTGGTGAAAGATTGTGAATTTTTGAATATCTATTGAAATTGATGGTCTAAATGAAATCTATGGTGTTAATTGTACATTTATAATGTGAATTGATGATAAAAAATAAGTGTATTGTATAGGCTCGGTCGAAATGATGGAAGAAGGAACGGATGAATGTGATAAGTTGTATTATTTTGATGAATATGGGTTAAATGAAGAGAATTGGATTGATTGGAGTGGTGAAATGTGTTGTTGATTAGAAGTATTTGTTATATAACAAGATAGGAGCATGAATTTCCATGATCAAGCATTGAAAATATGACTTGAAAGTCATGCACATTAGGTGTTTAATGAAATGTCTAAGTGAACTTGGCTTAGGGTTTAAGGATTTGTAATGATATACATTGAAAGCGGCTTTCATATCTACTTAGAGTAAACTTGAATTGTTGCTTAGAATGATGAGTAATGGCCTAATGTGTTTGGATAAAAATGTGCTTGATTATGTTTTAAAATGATTAAGTATTGGATTAAAGTCATTAAATGCCTTAGAAAAAGCAAAAGAAAAGCTAATGTGAATAGTAAGGACGTAACCATGTGAGAAGCTTAATGGTTAAATCCTATAGCTTAAAGAGAGCGACATTGTGTTTTATACACTTATGTGATGGTGTATAACTATAAAATTAATGTTTAAGTAGTAAATACATTCTATGTTCTTTCTTATGTATAAAGGCTCAGGAACTGTGAATTGAGGAGATCGTACTGAGGATTGTTGAAGCTAAGGGAGTGTACACCTTATTTTGAGGTGAGTTGGGGAAACCATATCTCTCAAATAGGAGTAGATTATCCTAAGACATGCATGATGACTTGTATATGAATTTTGAACCTAGATAATGCATAGTAGAACTGAATCTCAAGTAGATGCTAGTAAACTTGTGTATTTTATAAATGACATTGTTTTGAAACTGATGTTTTATTACATATTTTGAGAAATGATATTGTTTTCAACAAACATGTATTTCAAGTGTAAAGGACAATGTTTTTTTTCTCCTGAAATTACTTTTTTGAACAACTTTGCACTTGGAGTATAAAAGGTGACTTTTATTGCATGAAATAATGTTTTGAAATTTACATATGCATAATTGAGTCTTGTATACTGCATGTTCTTGTTCTCTTTTGGCTTAGAGCCATGGCATGGTTTCATTTTATTGGTTGGACTGATAAATAAAGGCATAGTTCCTTACTTGATTTTTGAACTTAATTTTTATACATGATTTTTGTGATTGGTGAGGAAACGATTGGCCAATCGTGTGCTAGCCACAACTAATTAAGCAACCCCTGTACCTTTGATGTTGGTACATAAACGTTGAGTCCCCATATCGACACCTTCTACTAGACTTGCGGGTGATTCCATACTTAGGGTCTGGACACTGATGAGGTCATCACCTAGAGTCATGATGCTCTTATCGAATGTAGTCCAAACTCACCATAGATGAAAGTCGAGCCAACACAGGGAATCCGTGGGTGTGCATATTAGTTTGACCAACTAGTGGTGATGCATATGATTGTTTTGGGTTATTCTGAGATTTGTATTTTGATGAGATTTGATTTATACATGTGATGTTTTTCTACTTTTGTGTACTAGGACTGGAACATGTGTTCACTGGATGAGTGATTAATAAGCTATTTCTTTATGGTTCCTAACCAGTATAAGTTGAGTTATAGGCCAGGCCTATGTGTTTCTATATGATGTATGTTCAACTTAAGGTTATTTATACCGTCTTGGTCTATATCGAGTTCTATTTGTGCTATATGTTTTTCCTATTCATAGAGTACATAGTGTACTCACCCCCCTCCAGATTCTAACAATGCAGGTTAATTTAGTGAGCTTGAAGCTCTGCATGGATCAAACGGTTTTTTGACATTTTTGGGATATTACGTTGGTAGTTTTTGTTTTGTACTTTAGTTGCATATTGGCTGATGAACTGTTTTACTATTTTTATTAGATTGGTTATGTTAATATGTTTTATGATTATATAAATTTAACTCTTGACTATTTGTAGTTGTAAAAGACTTTATGTATGAACTTTTGATACTGTTGTTGAGATTACTTTGAGTGGACTTCAAAGTCCTAAAGTTGTGGTAAACTTTTTTATGTGAATATGGAAGTGTTTTTAAAATTATTTGCAGGTATTTGATTGAGTTTTGGGATTTTAAAAATACAGACATTGTGCTGCCCAAATTTTTCAAAAAAAGAAAAGAAAAAAAGAGATATTCAGTTAGCATTGCATAGTTGGATTAAAGATGTCGTGATTGTCCTTAACCCGGGTGTGTGACAGTGGTCATGGGCCCGATGTGGCACTGGATCGTGACAATTAAATTGGTATCAGAGCCTGGTTTTTTTATATTTTCAAAAATTTTATTTTCATATTCAAAAGTTCATCAATCTTAGGAGTCGAGTTTGGGTATTGAAATTCTTTGGTCAAGAAGTTGAGTCTCGGATCATTAAGTTGACTTCTTTAACAGTTACATGATTTCAACCTTGATCAAAGTACTTGTTGACATTCCTTAGGATGTTTGGGATATCAGATAAGCTAGGCTTAGCCCGATTTAGTCGAAAGATTAGACCTTTGTGATTTGAGCCGAAGGAACATAACGCTAAAGCAGTCACAGAACCAGCGGTTGCTAGCTCTTCGACTCATAGGTAGCATAACATTGCAACACCACCAGCGGTAGCAAAGCTGAATTTACCACTAGTGCAGAGGGAGGCTCTACAGTAGGTGATGATGTGGTGGGCACAGTATACTGCATAGCAATAGCCTAGGGATGGAGTGCCACAGATGCCTCCACAGGTACCACCACTGCAGCAGCCAGTAGTGGTACCTAGTTTTACACCAGGGCAACATCCGATGCTTGAAATCTCGAGGTATATCAAAGAGGCAATGATCTCAGGTGTGGTACCGTTGATGGGAACGGTAGAGTTATTGAGGCCAAAACTTGGATGAGGCAGACCGCAGAGACATTTTATGATATGGGGCTCTCTAATGAGATGAATCTAAAGGTAGTTATCCGATTGCTAGAGGGTGATGCTAGAGTCTTGTGGGAAAATGTACAGGGATGTTATCGTAATCAGATGACTTCGAGGTATTTTATCATCGAATCCAACGAACAATACTATACCAAATTTGATCGAGATCAGAAGAAGGTTGCCTTCTTTACACTGACACAGGGGAATAGGTCGGTGCACGAGTTTGAGATAAAGTTGAGAGAGCTCGCCACCTAGGTCCCTAAATACCTGACAGATGAAGAGAATCTGTGTGCTCGGTTTGAGACTGGACTACATTTGGCGGTCCAAGAGAGGATGATGGTTACCCCCACAGCCACGTTTAAGGAGATGGTGAAAGAGCGTGGAAGATAATGGGAGGAAAAGAATCAGAAAAGGAAGGGCGGAGGTTCCTTTAGCTAGTAGTCTAAGAGGAGCCGTGATATTTCAACTCCGGGTAGTGTTGGATACACTACATCATCAGCTATCCACTTATGGTCACCACAACGAGGAGATCAAAACACTTCCCTACTACTAGCTCTACTTCTTGAGCTCAATCATATCAGTCTAAACAGTGTAGAAACTGTAGAAAGGTACATTTATGCAAGTGTACAGAACCGAGAAAGTATTTTCTGTATGGAGAGATAGGGCACATGAGGAGAGATTGTCCATAGTTGGCTTGGACTTCTACTCGAGGAGGAGATAGCTCAGTGTAGCCACTGAGACACAGAGGGGAGACTGCCAGGACAGGTGTTTAGTCTTCTGGATCCACACAGAGGACTGGTGTAGGCAGTAGTACACCTTCAGCGAGTCAGCAATGTCCTGCTTGGCGAGCTCAAGCATGAGTTTATGCAATGGCAGAGGAGGACATTCGAGCCAATCATGACATGATTACAGGTGTTATGTGTGTTCCACATAGAGATCATAAAGTTTTGGTCGACATTGGCATGCAACGGTCTTTTGTCAGTGTGATATTTTCCGAGGATATTAGTCATCCCTTAGAGCCATTATATCCCCCTCTCATTGAAGTCACTGCTCTTGGAGAGCAAATGGCTTGTGATGAAGTACATCCTATGAGATAAAGATTAGTGATGTTGTGTTAGAGGCAGATCTTATTCCCCTCGACCTCTAGGATTTTGGGTGATATTGGGGATTGACTAGTTAGAGGTATCGCACCAGGGTTGATTGTTTTAAGAAAGAGGTGGAGTTTAGCCCTTAGAGTGGAGCCCTGATTAAATTTATTAGTGATAGACGGATATTCCTGAGTTGTTTGATATCAGTAATCAAGGCTAAGAGATTGATTCGTCAGGGATGCCAAGCATACCTCGCAAATGCGATTGACACTTTAGCAAAGAGGGTCGAACTAGGCGATGTCCCTATTATGTGCGAGTTCCGTAATGTCTTTGGAAAGGAATTACCTGGATTACCACCTGATTGGGAGTTTGATTTTACTATTGATTTGGTCCCAGGGACGACACCAATATTTATACCATTGTGTCGGATGCACTAGCAGAATTGAAAGAGTTGAAGATTCAACTATAAGAGTTATTGGACAAAGGCTTCATCAGACCCAGTCATTCAACTATAAGAGTTATTGGACAAAGGCTTCATCCGACCCAGTCATTATGTGTTAATTATCGGTAGTTAAACATGGTTACCATCAAGAATAAATATCCACCCCTAGATTCGATGACTTGTTTGATCAGTTAAGGGGATCTGCAGTATTCTTAAAGATAGATATGAGGTCTGGGTACCATCAATTGCATAAGAATGCTTTTAAACTGAGGTGTGGACACTATGAATTCTTGGTGATGCCGTTCGGATTGACAAATACACCTACAGTATTTATGGACTTCATGAACAAGGTGTTCCATCCTTATTTAGATTAGTTTATTATAATCTTCATTGATGATCTTCTGATTTATTCTAAGGATGAAGAGGAGCATGCTAGACATCTACAGATTGTGCTACAAATACTTCGTGAAAGGCAATTATATGTGAAGTTCTCAAAGTATGAATTTTGGCTGGGGTAGATAGGATTCCTTGGGCATGTGATATCAGGGAGAGGTATTTTTGTAGATTTATAGAAAGTGGAAGCCATACTTGAGTGGGAAAAACCCATGAATGTGACAAAAGTCCACAGCTTTCTGGGGTTAGCTAGTTATTAGGGGAGATTTGTTGATGCAACCCCTTTGTCGAGGCTTACCTAGAATGGGATAAAATTTTAGTGGGATGATAAATATGAGGCGAGTTTCCAGGGGTTAAAGAGGCGATTGACTTCTACACCAGTGCTTGCCCTACTGATCGATTGGTCAGTTGAGTCTTTAGATTACTCCCTTGGAAACCAAATAAAAAATTTAATTCCAAGGATTGCAATATAGAGTGCAACCTCAGGTCGTCTCACTTGATCGAAACCTAGTGCAAATGATCTAAGTTAGCCTAATTGTCATGAAATGCAAACTAAATTGGTTAAAAGTGAGGTTTTGGATATTTGTTAAAATTAAGAAAATTGAACTAAATGAAAGAAAATTGTATAAAAAGGTATTTTTGGATTTTTGGGAAATGAAGAGTGAAAACTCAAACAATGATCAAATATGATAAAATCCTCTTGAAAACGAGCTTTGGCTATCATCGTTCAAAATAAATCTTTTGGGAGTGAAATTCACTAAGTTTTTTATGATAAACCTTAAAGAACTCTTTAAGTCCAAGGTTTTAATCAATGAACTCCATTTCTTAAAACCTTGTTGAATACATCTTTGTGTGTGTAATGGATAAGTTAATGCAACTGGTCAAATTGGATCAAGTATAATCTCAATATCAAACACAACTAGGTAGATAAAAGAGAATTAACACAATCACCAAAAAGACATATATGAAACTTCATATATTAAAGCTCAATGTTCTACATCGACCAATCCATAACACAATGCATAGTTAAAAACTTTATTAAACTCTAATCAAGAAAATCCAACTACCAAGCATAAATCCTAACTTAGGAATTCATAACAATGTAGTCAAACAATAATGAACTACTCCCCTTTTGAAGCTCATGAACACAGGCCATTACTACATCCTCAAGAGGAAATGGTGGCTAGCCAAGCATCACTTTGGGAGCACTCACAACTGTAGACACACCCCTAACATCCATGGTTGTAGCAACAAATTGATAAGACCGACAATAAAGCACGAAAAATGAATGACGGATGAAAGTCAAGAGAGTGTATGATGGAGTGTCGGCTCTCTCTTCTCAAAAAGTGTTTTTTCATAACCTAATTTGGCATGTTTTTAAATGTTGGGTTGTGGGTCGGGTAGGAACAGTGAGGGATTTTTCCAAATATGTTCGAGGTTTTTCGACATTTCGCCATGACAATAGGCAAGCTCACTGTGGCATACTTTTCCTGAAAGGTTTTGTTCATTTTCTTGATCCTTCGCCACGATAAACTTTTCCCAAGAGGTCAGCCTGGATTTCTCGCTCTTCGCCACGACGAACTTTTCTCGAAAGGTTTGTTCTCCTGTTGACTTCAATTTAACACATTGACTCCCTTCTCCTTGAGGTTCCTACAATCAAAATAGCAATTTGCAGTATCAATTGTTCTAAGAAAAATCAAGGAATGCAATTAATACCAATTGTGACAATTTTTACTATCAAATTGCATAAAATAAAAGTGCACACTCAAGGATTAAATTAAACGCAAAATCAAGAATTAAAAGTCAAAAAGTATATAAAAAACCATAAAAGGGTCACCAATTTATATGATAAACTTGGGCTCAATAACCTAGCTACCTAGGAGGTTGGGTATGAGGTATACAGCGATGTCAGTCGCCAGGGACTTGGCTGTGTACTTATGCAAGTCGGGCAAGTGATCGCATATGCTTTTAGACAGCTGAAGAAACATGAGTGAAATTATCCTACATATGATTTAGAGCTCGCAGCGGTAGTATTTGCACTTATGATTTGGAGACACTATCTTTATGGGGAGACTTGCTATATATAGATCAACCATAAGAGTCTGAAGTACCTAATGACATAGATGGTGTTAAACCTCAAACAAAGGAGATGGTTGGAATTGATTAAGGATTATGATTTAATAATCGACTATCATATAGGAAAAACAAATTTGGTAGCCGATGCATTGAGTCGTAAGTCCTTTTTGACAGTAATTGTTAGCCAAGATCCTTACAAGACACATTTGATGAGTGTGCGGAGCCTTGTGGTTGTACTCTCAGTGGTAAAGGATGACAAAACATTGCTAGCATAGTTTGAAGTTTGATTAACATTATTTGATGAGATCAGGAGATCACAAGCTGACGATCCCGAGTTAACAGTCATTCGGGAGAAATTGCCGTCCGAAAAGGGTGAAGGGTTCAGATTGAGAGAAGATGGGTTATTAGTCTTCAGAGACAGAGTTTGTGTGCCAAATGAACAGGGTCTTACATGAGCTATCCTAAAGGAAGCTTACAATTTGGCTTATGTTATGCATCCTAGTAGCACTAAAATGTATCGAACTCTTAAAGAGGGTTATTGATGGCCAGGGATAAAGAGAGAGGTAGCAGAATTTGTGGCCAGATACCTTCCCTGCCAACAAATTAAGGCAGACCATAAAAAACTAGCTAGTATGTTATAGTCTTTACTTATTCCGGAATGGAAGTGGGAGCATGTGACATTGGATTTTGTAGTTAGACTACCTTATACATTGAAGGGTCATGATGCTATTTCGGTTATAGTGGATAGATTGATAAAGTCTGTTCATTTTCTACCTGGCCACATAACCTACTCATTAGAGAGATTGGCAAAGCTGTATATCGATGAGATTATGAAGCTACACAGGGTGCTAGTTTCTATAATATCAAATAAGGATCTGAGATTCACCTCACAGTTTAGGCCAAAATTTCAGGAATTTTTAGGGACCAAGCTGAAGTTTAGTTTTGCCTTCCACCCTTAGACTGATAATCAGTTAGAGAGGATCATTCAGACACTGGAGGACATGCTGAGAGCATGTGTGATGGAATTCCAAGGGAGTTGGGACCGGCACTTGCCTTTGTTAAAGTTTGCTTATAACAATAGTTATCAGACAAGTATCAGTACGCCACCATATGAAGCACTTTATGGGAGGAAGTGCAGGATAGCTCTGTGTTGGGATGAGGTTGGTACAACAAAAATCGAAGGAGTTGAATTGATAGAAGTCACCACTCATAAGATAAAAATCATTCGAGAGAAGTTGAAAGTCGCCTAGGATCGTAAAAAAAGTTACGCGGATAAGAGGCGACGACCATTAGAGTTTGCAGTTGGTGATATGGTTTGTCTTCTAATATCACCATGGAAAGGTATTATTAGACTTCAAAGTCGAGGGAAGTTGAACCCTCGATATATCGGACCTTTTCACATCTTAGAGTGTATCGAGAATGTGGCATATCGGTTGGAATTGCCACCGAACTTAGATAAGATCCATAATGTGTTCCATGTTTCGATGCTCAAAAAGTACTTACCGGGACCATCTCACATGTTGGAGACGTCTCTAGTAGAACTGAGAGAAGACCTGAGTTTTGAGGTAAAACTAGTTCAAATTTTGGATCGAAAAATAAAGAGGTTACGTAACAACGAGTTACCTACGGTCAAAGTTCTTTAGAAGAGTAACAGGGTCGAAGAGATGACGTGGGAGCTTAAGGATACTATAAGATGTTAGTACCCCCCATTTATTTGTGTCCTCAACTTAGGAGTTTTGAGGACGAAATTCTTTTAGGGGGGGAGAACTTGTAACACCAGACTCTTTGAGTCCTTTTGTATTGTTTTATACTTAGAGATACTATTGTATATTGATATATAAATGGTTGTATATGAGTTCAAATATGTATTTAAACCCTTTTGGGTATACATGTCCATGATTTATAATGTTATATGATCTTACATGAACTTAGAATTCATCGGTATGTGAAATCTTGGAGATTTTCGACATATAGGCTTCTAAGTGTGTAAAACCGAGTTCATTGAATGGATATGACTATGGTGGTTGAGTTAAATGTGTTCTAATACATTAGAGGTTATTAGACATGATTTATAGACTCATTAGGCACTTTGAAAGCTTAATTGAAAAGATTAATGTATATAAGGGCTTACTTGTTAATTGTTAAAAATCAAAGGACTTAAACATAAATTTTCAATTCTTGGTGGACCAATATGTAATTGTATTTATTTAAGGGCCTCAAATTTTATTCCCAAAAGCCAGAGGTCCAAAATAAAAATAAAAGTTTTGTTGATTACCAAATTTTGGGCTTAATTGCAAATTTATGAAAAGTTTGGAGGGTAAAATGATAATTTCACATAGTCTAAGGGCAAAAAGGTAATTTCACCATATTTTGGTCAAAGAAGAGTCAATATTCTAGACCCTTCTTCATTCACGGTCATGCATCCTATTAGTAAAGACTTAAAACATGTTGTTTTAATTAAAAGAAAGGAGAAGAAAAGAGAAGAGAGAAGACCAATTTTTGACTATTCACTAAACCTTACCCTTTACTTTGGTTCTCCAACCTAAATCAAAGTGTTCTAAGCTAATTTGGGGTCAAGGAACTCAAATCTACCATTAGATTTGAGAAATTCTTAAAGTATTTGAAGATATCATCAAAGGAAGGCTTAGGTAAATTTTGTCTCATCTCTCTCTATATTAGGATTTTAAGTTTGGTGCTAAGATATGTTGTTCTCCATGCTTGACTATGCATGAAACACGGTTTAGATGAATGAAATTTGTCATGAAGAGGGTTCTTTAAGCCAAAACTGAAATGTCCCCTTTTGGTGAAAGTTTGTGAATTTTTTAATATCTTTTGAAATTGATGGTCTAAATGAATTCTATGGTGTTAATTGCACATTTATAATGTGAATTGATGATGAAAAACGAGGAAGAAGTATGTTGGATAGGCTTGATTGAAATGACGGAAGAAGGAATGGATGAATGTGATGAGTTGTATAATTATGATTAATATGGCTTAAGTGAAGGGAATTGGATTGAATAGAGTTGTGAAATGTGTTGTTGATTTGTAGTATTTATTATATAACAAGATAGGAGCATGAATTACCATGATAAAGCCTTGAAAATATGACTTGAAAGTCATGTAAATTAGGTGTTTGATGAAATGCCTAAGTGATTTTGGCTTAGGATTTAAGGATTTGTAATGATAAACATTAAAAGCGACTTTCATGTTTACTTAGAGTAAACTTGAATTGTTGCTTAGATTGATGAATAATGGCCTAATGTGCTTGTAAAAAATGTGCTTAATTATGTTTTGAAATGAGTAAGTATTGGATTAAAGGAATTAAATTCCTTAGAAAATGCAAAAGAAACGCTAATGTGAATAGTAAGGAAGTAATCATGTGAGAAGCTTAATGATCGAATCCTATAGCTTAAAGAGAGCGATATTGTGTTTTATACACTTATATGATGGTGTATAAATACGAAATTCATGTTTAAATAGTAAATAAATTGTATGTTTTTTAATGTATAAAGCTCGGGAGCTGTGAATCGAGGAGCTCGTATAGAGGACTGTTGAAGCTAAGGGAGTGTAGACCTTCTTTTAAGGTGAGTTAGGGAAACCATATTTCTCAAATAGGATTAGATTATCCTAAAACATGTATGATGACTTGTATGTGAATTTTGAACCTAAATAATGCATAGTAGAATTGAATCTCAAGTAGATGCTAGTAAACTTGTGTATTTAATAAACGATATTGTTTTGAAACTGATGTTTTATTACATATTTTGAGAAATGATATTGTTTTCAACAAACCTGTACTTGAAGTACAAAGGATAATGTTTTATTTTCTGAAACTACATTTTAGAACAACTTTGCACTTGGAGTGGAAAAGATGACTTTTATTGCATGAAATAATGTTTTAAAATTTACACATGCATAATCGAGTCATGTATATTGTTCTTGTTCTCTTTTGGCTTAGAGCTATGGTACGGTTTCATTTTATCAATTGGACCAATAAATAAAGACATGATGCCTTACTTGATGTTTTGTACTTAATTTTTATATATGATTTTTATGATTGGTGAGGAAGTGATTGACCAATCGTGTACTAGGCACAACTTATTAGGCAACCCCCATACGCTTGACACTGGTACATAAAATCGAGTCCCCATATCGACACCTTCTACGGGAGTTGCGGTTGATTCCACACCTAAGGCCTAGACACCGACAAGGTCATCACCTAGGGTCATGACGCTCTTATCGACTATAGTCCAGATTCACCACGGATGAAAGTCGAGCCAATACCGGGAATCAATGGGTTTGCACACTATTTTGGCCTATTAGTGGTGTCACACATAATTGTTTTGACTTATTCTGAGATTTGATTTATACATGTGATGTTTTTCTGCTTTTGTGTACTGGGACTGGAACCTGTGTTCACCGGATGAGTGATTAATAGGCTAGGCCTTTATGGTTCCTAGCAAGTATACACTGATTCATAGGCCAGGCCTATGTGCTTCTATGTGATGTATGTTCACCTCATAAGTTATTTATATCGTCTTGATGTATATCAAGTTCTATTTGCGATATATGTTTTTCCTGCTCACAAAGTGCATAGTGTATTCACCCCCCTCTGCCTTCCAACCATGCAGGTCAATTTAGTGAGCTTGAAACTTTGAGTGGATCGAACGGTCTTTTGATATTTTCGGAGTATTACAACACATGGATAGTTTTTGTTTTCCACTTTGGTTGCATAGTGGCTCATGAATTGTCTTACTATTTTTATTAGATTGGTTATGTTGATATGCTTTATGATTATATAAATTTAACTCTTGATTGTTTATAGTTGTAAAAGACTTTATGTATGAACTTTTGGAACTGTTGTTGAGATTGCTTTGAGTGGATTTCAAAGTCCTAAAGTTGTGGTAAATTTTTTTATGTGAATATAGAAACGTGTTTAAAATTGTTTGCAAGTATTTGATTGAGTTTTGGGATTTTTAAAATACAGTTGTTATGCTGCCCAAATTTTTCAAAAAAGAAAAAGAAAAAAGAGAGATATTCAGTTAGCCTTATATAGTCGGATTAAAGATATCGTGATTGTCTTTAACTCGGGTATGCGTCGGTCGTCATAAACCGGATGTGTTACCAGGTCGTGATTAATAAAAATGTTTTCCTAAATGATTAAGAAAGTTGTTTATTCCAATATGACTTAGATAAATTAATTTTATGACTTTATTTGCTTAGACAATTACTATTAAATTTATTTAGAAATTGTTTCTTTATTTATCAATAATAAATTTATTATTTTATTTTGCATGGTTAAATTTTGAAATGTGTTTTAATTTATTAA
>JAOTAZ010000004.1:8094465-8106952 GCA_025629785.1 Erythroxylum oxycarpum
CCCTTGTCTCTTTGATCCTACCACACCATATAAGATGATATATCTCTTCACAGACGATATTGATGAGTATACCTTGTTGCATCTTTAGGCAATGACGACATTGTATGCCTGTTCTATTGCTTTCTCTCCTTTACATTTGTTTGGGCATCTATCTGATCCAACTCACTCCATTTCACTCTTATGGACATTTCTAGAATGGTTTCAGCTGTTAGAAAAATGGAAGAATGAGATGTCTGAAATTTTAACCCAACATCAGTTATGGGAATCTACTCTTCAAGATAAAGACACTTATGTCATTTATCTTCTTCATCGCCCTTATGTGATGTGCTCTACAGGACAACTCCACACTTTTAACAATATACAACAATGGCATACACCAACTAATTGGCTAGTTGATGAAGATTCTTTGTTAGAAGAACTCTATCTTTACCTTGATCAGCTTAATCAAGGACAGGATGTTTCATACTCCAATGTGTGCAGTTCTCTTGGATCCTATTCTGGTGATACTGAACTAGTAACTCCAATATTTACACCATCACCATCACAATGGACTTCATTAGAGGATAATGTGATCCACATTCAACTAGGCGATATCAATCACTTTGTGTTACCACCTGCTACAAGTTCATCTGCTGATCTAGTCTAAGAATCTGACTCTGTTCAAATAGAATGGCCTTTTGATTGGGCCCAAACTAATATTGATGATCTCATTGAACAGGTAGACTGAGAAATGAATATAACTGACAACCTTGATCTCTCTCTAGCATTATGAAGGCAATAATGATGAAAGATGGGTTCCACACATCACTTCAACACTATTGAAGATTCCATCTTATCATCATCATGATTCACCTTTGCTAAAGTAGTTTGTTTGCTACTGTTTCCTTTTGTAAAAGTTAGGTGAATTATTGTCCTACTTTTGTTAAAGTAGATGCTTTAGTGATAAGGTTAGGTAGCCTTTTTCTAAAACTGTAATCATGTTGTTTTAGGATAGATTTACATACATTCCTATTCCCCGCTTCGTCTACAAAAGCAGGGTTTGCTTAGTTTGTTAGATATGCTTACTTCACTAGGAAGTTTGTATCAAGCTTTTCATAAATGAGAAAATGAAGAATTCTTTCGTCAAAAAATAGTGTCTCTTCTCTGAAACCTTTTACCCCTTTTTATCTTGTTTATCCCTTGTGAAAGATAGCAGAGATAAGTATGCTCTACACTTTCCTCCTATGAGGATCTGGTGTATCAGAACATCTATGACAGTTTGGTAAAGATTTTGTTTGCTTCTAAACATTTCTGCTGCCTTAAGTTAGAAGCATTAACGGGGAATGAAGAGTACGAGTGTGTGAGTGAAGTGGGAGTCCTAAAAGGTGAGAGCAATAAGACCCGTGTTGCCTAGGGAGGGCGTTGACGAGTGTAAGTCTCCAATATCGGGACGGCCTATGTAGTGATACACACTTCCAATCTGACTTTGGTTAGTCGATGCCTTCAACCAATGAGTGGCTTAGAAAGAAGAAGTGAGTTAGCCTAGTAAGAGTTAGCCAGAGAGGTCATATTCCTTGCGTCTACGCACTAACGAAAAAATTTAGGATAAAATTTAAGACTATGTTTAGTTAAACGTAAGGTTTTTAATAGAATAAAATGGAATGAAATGGTTTATAATGGAATAAAATATAAATGGATGTAATATTATAAAATTGTTGTTTGGAAAATATAAAAAGGTTTATAGTATAATATAGTAAAATGTTTTTTGAAAGATAAATGGAATGAAATGTAATATATGTATAATAATAATAAATATGTATTTTACGCTTAATAGAAATAATGAGATATATCGTCTTGCTGCTTGTTAGTAGGATTGAAGGTATAATTAGTATTATAAAAAATTGTTGAGGGTAACTCATTTTATTAGCTTACATTTTATCATAAACCTCTCAAATCGGAGGTAACTCATTTTTACTGTTTAGTATGAAATATAATGTAATGTGAAACCCTTCACTTACATCATATTTCATTCCATTCCACTATAAACCCTCCTCCTAAATGATGAAATAATATTACATTACATTCCATTTCATTATTGACTCTCTATCAAATATAGCCTAAAATGACAAATATGTACTACCTGATATACCCTCAATAATTTTTTATAATACCAATTTTACCCTCAACTCTAACAAAACAAGTAGCAAGACAATACATCTCATTATTTGTGTTGGGTATAATAGACATTCATTATTGTTATACATACATTACATTCTATTTTATCCATCTTTCAAACAACATTTCACTATATCACATTATGAATCCTTCCATCCCTCTCAAACAACAAATTTCTATTATTACATTCATTTACATTCTATTATAAATCATTTCATTCCATTAAAAATATTACGCCAACCAAACATAATTTTGAATCTAAATCTACCTCTACTTAGAGGCCCTCCTTTGCAAATGTGGTATTATAAAGGTTTTGTATTCCAAGTGATATAAGTTTATTATCTTTGTTAATCATAAGTCTGACTACCTGCGACCATTAAGACCTAAGTGAGAGGGGCTTTGCTATTCTAACCCGCTATTGTCATAGAGTGACAGACAGACAGTGAGAAGTGAACATATATCTAAAGAGAAATAATTACTTTCTAGTGAAAGATAATACTACTACACTTTTGATTTTATAAAATACTCAAAATTATTTTGAATAATTTTTAATAATGACAAATTAAAATTGATACAAAACATATGTGACATAAATCATTTACATAAAGGTGTGATGAACCTATGTAACTTGTTAAGCTAGCATCATTGTACTTTGGAAACCATGTCAGAACTCAAAACCTTATCAAAAAGTTACCTCCTTTCTTTCAGGAGCAACTTCGTGTTCAGCATGTTCCCAAAAAGGCATAAATTAAGTTGATATTGTAACATCCTGTCCCCATATTAAGGTTTAGGACCCGAACTTTCAATATTTGTGAGCTCAAAAAGAAAGACAACGCATTTTCTTACTCATGTATCATGTTAGCATATATACACATAAATACGGAATGTTTTCACATAAAAAAAGTGATACATGCATTCATTGACAACTTTTGGGTATAAATGGTATTAAATGTGATTTTATTGAAAATGAGGAGTAGAAGGAGTAGAAAGAGTGATCTTGGTATGAGTTGTGATAAGGAAAGATTTAGAACACAAGATTGGTAGTGATATGGAAAACGTTGACTGAGTATGCTTCAGTATTTTATCTACAACGTTTTCTCTAGTAATCTAAACGAGATAATTCTTGATTTTGATTAAACTATAGACAGATGACTACATTTCGTATGAAGACATCGAATTTCAATTCTGTCTCTAAGAGTCTCAAAATTTGTCATGAAGTTAAGAACTGGGTACAGTATGTTGGAGTATGAGTGGAAAATTGATATAAATATATTTTAACAAAGTTGCCTTCTAAAAATATGTAGATCTTTCTTTTATCTTTTCAACGGTATAAAGTTTGTAAATTTTGGACATCGGAGTTGAAAGATACGAGCATTACAAGTTATGTGGTTTCATTGGCTTATTTTGATTTTTTGTGTTTCAGTTTGACCGTCTCATTTTGCTTCATCTCAGAATGACATCAGCATCATTTTAGAATGATGTCACTATCATCTCAGTTATTGTTCATCGTCTTAATTTGACTTTTTGCGTCTCAGTTTGGCCGTCTCATTTTGCTTCGTCTAAGTATGACGACAGCATCGTCTTATTTTGGCCAGAATATATTCTAGTCCAAATTTGATCCTCTAGATGACAAAATTGGTCTTTAAGGTCTTCATGAGAGTTGTAGATCTTGAACTCTTCTTTCTATTAATCTAAAGAAAACCTGAATCCAAGTTATTCCCATTTTTCCAATCCATCTCAGTATGACATCAGCATCGTCTCATTTTGGCCAGAACATATTCTAGTCTAAATTTGATCCTCTAGATGATAGAATTGGTCTTTAAGGTCTTCATGAGAGTTGTATATATTGAAGTTCTATTTCTATTCATCTAAAAAACACCTGAATCTGAGTTCTGTAACGAAATTTATACCCATTTTTTCAATTCGTCTCAGTATGACGTCAGCATCGCCTCATTTTGGCCAGAACATATTCGAGTCCAAATTTGATCCTGTAGCTGATAGAATTGGTCTTTAAGATCTTCATGAGAGTTATAGCTATGGAATTGTTCTTTCCAACCATATAAAGAACAACTTAATCTGATATCTGTAGGGAACGTTATGGAAATTTTCCCAACCTTGTTTCATCTGATAACGTCACTTCGTCTTAAAAATGACGTCATATTATCTGTTCTATTTTCGACCTCTCAAATGAAAGAATTTTCCTTTAACATCTTCAAGAGAGTTGTAGATCTTGAAGTACTGTTTCTATTCATATAAAGAAAACCTAAATCAGAGTTCTGTACCAAAAGTTATACCCATTTTTCCAATTCATCTCAGTATGACATCAACATCGTCTCATTTTGGCCAGAACATATTCTAGTCCAAATTTGATCGTCTATATGATAGAATTGGTCTTTAAGGTCTTCACGAGAGTTGTAGTTCTTGAAGTCCTCTTTCTATTCATCTAAAGAATACCTTAATATAAGTTCTGTACCGAAAGTTATAACCATTGTTTCAATTTGTCTCAGTATGACGTCAGCATCGTCTCATGACATCAGCATCGTCTCATTTTGGCCAGAATATATCCTAGTCCAAATTTGATCCTCTAGGTGACAGAATTGGTCTTTAAGGTCTTCATGAGAGTTGTATATTTGTAATTTTTCTTTCCAACCATATAAAGAACACCTTAATCTGATATCTGTAGGGAACGTTATGGCAATTTTCTCAACCTTGTTTTGTCTAATGATGTCACTTCGTCTCAAAAATGACATCATATTGTATGTTATATTTTTGATGTCTCAGATGAAAGAATTTGCCTTTGAGGTCTTTAGGAGAGCTGCAGCTCTTGAAGTCTTCTTTCGAACCGTCTAAATAATACCTCAATCCGAAATGTCTACAGAAAGTTATGGCTGTTTCCCTAAAACAGATTCAGTATGATTGAGGTCAAAAACATGGTTGCTTCTTTTGACTATAACTTCTTCTCTAGACCCCCAAATGATCTAATTCTTAAACCATTAGATTCGTAAGAATTTTCTCTACATATACACCAAAAATTGAAGCTTTCTAAAATTAATTAAGAAAGATTGAGTGAAAAGAGTGGGACGGGTATAGTGAATGTGCTCTTCAAGGATATGAACTGGTGTTATCCCACCAAATATACTTCAGTGTTTTGATGATATCTTGATCTGTAGGAATCTAAATGTGACAATTTCTAATTTGTGATAAACTAGAGATATGGAGCTACAAATGGTATGAAGGAATTAGAATTTAATTCATTCTTTAAGATGTTTAAATTCCAGATGGAAGTTGTGTATCGTATACTGTTATGAACAAGAGCAGTCCAAAAATGTTTGAAGTATCTCTTTTGAATCACTAAACTAAATTGAATGATTTTTGTATCATTAGAAACGTAAGACAATAGGGGAGATTCTTCTAGAAGAAATGTTATATCATAATGTTTAAGGGTAATTGTGGCAAGACACTTAAGTATAAAAGACATAAGGCATAAATAGAAGGGCAAATGGGACAATTCTCAATCATTAAGGGCATATTGGAAGAAGAAGTGTTGTCTTGCTTATAAATGAAGAAGAAAAACGTGATTGAGAAGATTCTAGAGAAGAAAAATACATGGATGAGAAAAGAGATAAGAGAGAGAAACACGAAAAAGCATGAAAGAGGGAAAGGAGAGAACAAGTTAGGGTTTCGATTCTTCTTCATCTTTAAGAAAGATTTTGAGGTTGATCAAGAAAAGAAAAAGGAAGAGGAAGGAAAGAGCTTCCAATTGAGCTAAAGATCTTTTCATTTGATGAAGAATCAAGGAAAATAAGAGAATCCTACCCAAGAACAAGAGGAAAGACAATTTTGACTTGGAGTGTTGGCAAGCAAACTAGGTCAAGTGTCTGCATACAAGCGTTCCAGAATTTGGAAGCAAATGTTATTTTGGAGCGTACAGTGAGTAGACCTAGATGGTCTTACTTTATTGTTTGTTTGTTTATGTTATGAATTGAGTGATCATGAATGGTTATGAATGTGACTTGATTGTTGAATTCCAGACAATGAAAGTCCGATGACCGTGATATATGAATGAAATATTAAAGTGCAAATTGTATGTGAAAATGATTGTTAAATGTGTTAGGAATGTGTATTTGTTTTTGTATATAAATGAAATTGTGAATTCTCCACTTTAATGTGGAATGCCGGATTAAGATCCGATGATATGAGAAAGTGTTTGAATGGGTTATTTAATTGTGAGTGATGCATTCCATTGCATGAATCCATGAAGCATAATAGTAGTTGTGACTAGAGTAGCCACCGATCAGAGCTACAAGCTCAACGTGTGAAAAAGAGCCTTGAGCTCAAAAGTGATTCAGGGCCTCAGGCTCAACATCTAATGAGCCCAATATTGGACAATTATCAATGAGCCCGGTATCCAATGGATATAGGATAGTTTAGGCACTCTGTCACAACAAAATAACAAATGGAAAGAGAGTCTCATATACACTGCATATTCATGATATGAATGATTAGAATGGTTTGAATGATTTCTGAATATAATATGTGTTGAATGTAATATGTGAAATGATTGATTAAGTGTATGTTATTCATTATGATTATTAATGAAATAATATGAATATATGAAATATTAGGAAATGTGAAATAAAGTGTGATGTGTGAATTATGTGTTATGTGACTGGGTGAGATATCGATGATGGTCACTCACTGAGTTCACAAAACTTACCCAAAATTTGCAAATATTTTTAGGCTCAGCAGAATACCCCGTTAGGCCAACGGGAGTATATTTACAGTATACTTACAGCATTCAAGTGAAGGATAGAGGTCGGGATCACTTTGCGTCTGCATTGCATTTCTTTATTTTGTATTGAATTGTAAATTCTGCATAAATTTGTATTTCGAATTAACTCACATGTATTGTATTTGTGAAAGGGCCCAATTTGAGTATCGATTTTCGCATGTATGTTTATGGTTTTGAAAAAAAATTATACCTACTTTCCGATTGATTGAGTACTCTAGCACGCCACCCTTGCGGGGCACGGACTCGGATATCACCATCGATGTCGGGTTTGGGTCTTGCGGGAGTGGGGTGTTACACAAAAGTCCCTTAGTAAGACATGTTCAGGAGGCTATCTACGTTGTCTATCACACATGTGTCGCGACCGTGGCACTTTATTTAGCTCTTTGTCACCATCGTGGCAGACTAGGCCATAATTGTTACTCCCCCAACCGGTTTTGTCATGATCGTGGCCCATGGTCTGGCTTCTTCCGATTCTCCTCCGTTCTTCGATATATGTTCTCAAACACTAACAAATACATCAAGCCACCTCAAATACACAAAATTAAAGCACAAAAGCATGCTCTAACTTATATAACATTCAAAACACAAACATTTAACTAAATAACGCAATCCTAATCTAAACTTGCACGAATCATTCAATTTAACAATGAAACACATACTAAACTACCCATTAAAACATTATGCATCCTACCACTATCAACATCCCCACATTTAAACTTTTTCTTGTCCTTAAGAAACGACAAAAAAGTAAAACAAAAACACACCAAAACATAACACACACATATATGCAATAATGGTACAATAGCATTGAACTTCACGAAAAAAAATTTACTACCTTAGACGCATATTAACTTGTGAAAAATGTATCTAAATACTTTAGACTAAATATGCATACCAAGCAAGACTCAATGTCACATTCATTCACCCTATCACTTGCACACACACATTGATAATTATTAGATTGGTAGGATTTATTAAACAACGCACTATTTTTGTTAATTTTAATTGACATGAACCTAGCCTTTTGATGCTAAGGCAAACATTTGTGATGAATGTCCCCCAGTTACTTAACTAGGTCATGTTTTTATTAAGTGACTTGGTTGGAATGCCATTATAGCTTTTTGACATGAAGGCAAACATTTGTGATAAACGTTCCGAAGTTACTCAGCTAGATCGCATTCTCAACTAGCTACTAACTCTATTCATAACCTAATTTGTTTCAAAAAGGACAAGTAAAATAGTTATTTATTAAAAAAACACACATTTTTTACTATATATTTTCTTGCCTACCTCATTTCTCTAGCTAATCCCTCTCATGAAAGAAACTAATGATACTACTTATTTGATTGACCTAAAATTATAAATGAATGTGGTAAATTCCTAGAATGAATGAACTAACATCGTATCCTAATTAACATGCATATTTAATCGAAACAACCTAAAACACTAATTTCTTAAGCTAATAAATCTTAGCAACCTAAAAGATTATGTTCAAAACTAATTTGATTATGTTAAGTCCTATCCATTGACATATTCACACGAATCACATCATGCAATCCTAAACAAAACTAAGATACAACATGAAAAATTCACATTCAAATAAAAACATGAAATGCACATAACCCTTCCCACACTTGGACATCACATTGCCCTCAATGTGAGAATAATAAACAAGTAATACATAAGGTTGGAATAAAAATAACGAAACATGAGAACAATTAAAAATAACAATAAAAATGAAAGACAAAGGTTAGAGTATACAACCGTCATGATTATTGAGGTGGTGATGGTGTTGGTTTTGAGACCAAATCCGCTTTACAATGAGAATACTCTCCTTTCTCATAATGGATTCAAGAGAGTAAGAGAATTAATGATCCAACCCATTCCAAATCATTAAGATTTATTTATAGAATTTAAAACAATCTAATTGCACAATATTTAAATCTAACTACTAAACATGCTCATTTATAGTTATTAACTTGACGTTACATCTTTTAAAACTTAATCGAGATCAATTATGAGTGACTTGCTTACACTCTTATTGACCAAATTCAGCTTCGTAGTTTATAAATAAGCTACAAATTATAAGACAATCAAAAGGACAATATTAATAGAATTAAGAAAACTAATTAAGTCCAGTAATGTCCTTTTTACTAACAAACTTTCAATAAAATAGGGAATAATGAAACCCCCTGAATCTTCGATTGAATCTGGCACTTTGTCTTATAAGAGGGTGATATGTTCTTGTTCTTCCTTAATCACCCTCATCTCCTCTTCTTCTTTCGCTTCATGAATAGAGACTTCCTTATATTCTTCAAGCTCTATGTCCATTGTCATTTGTTCTTCTTCTTCTTGCTCCTTTAAAGATTTGACCACATCAATTTTCTTAAAGGAGTCACCGTCCTTCTTCTTCTCTTGGTCTTTTACAAGATGGGATTCAATAACTATTTTTCGCTAGTTCTTCTAACTCGTTCCCACTCTATAACCTTACATTGCTCTCTCGGATGTACTTCAATGTTGCTCAGTTTTTCACACTTCTCTTACAAATTTCACAGGAAAGTTATCTCATTTGAAGCTCTAGGTTATGAATAAAAAAGGCATAGTCTTCTGTTACTTACTTAAGCTTCTCTTCTAGCCTCTTCTGGGCCTCTTCCATGTTCATAAGCTTATCCATGATCTTGTCCAATTTTGAATCCTATGAACTGGACTCATCTTGTTGAAATGTTAATATGTCTTAATGTCCTATGTGAGTCTTCACGTTGTTAGACTAACAGAAATCTGCATAGTTCTGCCTACCTGAATTGTACGTGTTTATATAAGGATGATGACTTCCCTGACTGGATTATGCCTCATTGAAGTCTACAAAGGTCATTTACTCCCTATAATGTGTTTCCTCCATCATCGTTCTTTCTATCTCTTCTTGAAATTTAACTTTTTCAGATTCCTCATTGTTGTTTGATGATGTCTAAATTGATTTTTCTTCTACTTTACACCCAAAATTCCTTCTCTTCTTTCTTTCCTTTTTTTGTTTTTAATTAGTTTCTTGTGATTGGAACCACAATCACAAAAGATGGTGAAAATTTCATAGACTAAAAGAATTAAACTAATCTTACTAACTCCCTGATAGCGGTACAAAAAACTTGTTGAGGTAACTTTTTATCTATTTAAACAATTAATATACTGCAAGCGCACAGGTCGTGGTTGTAGTATATGAGGAATATAATTCTAAGTTATCTAAGGCTGAAAGAATTATTAAGATGAAAAATAAAAATTACACAAAAAAGTAAACATGTGAAGATGATTGATTAGACTTAAAATGTAAAGTTAACACACAAAGAATCAAATTGAGCACCACCAAATTCACAATTGGAAACTATACAAGAAAATTACCAAATTATGAGAAAGGGATTTATTTTATCATTAATGCTAACCTAATCACTTTTATGTTAATGTGGTTTTTGTTTAAACTATCGAAGGGTGGATTACTCTCTCTCTCGAGTTATAATCACTAAGACTTAATTAATAACCCCTAATTAAGTTGAGTTACCAAAAATGTCATCTCTCGATTAACAATAAGCCAGCAACCTAATCAATTCTTAAGCCTTCTAATAAACAACCAGATCTCTCTCTATATAATTACCGATTTGATTATTCGGGCAGTCTATTGAGTCATTTAACTCTCATTAACTAACCCAATCATTTTGCTTTCGGTTCACTCTCTCAATTTATTACCGAAGCATGAAGTTACAAAAAATAATCACAACACCTAAATGAAATAAAGTTAGAACATCATATCAATCCCAAATCCATCAACATCATCATATCCATCTTACACATTCAAAGAAGAAAAATAAAAAAGATGAAAAGAAAATGTCATTTAGACGAGATAGGGATGGCTCGGTAAAACAACAATAACAGAAGCTTGCTCCTTTCTACTCTTCTTCCTTTTGCTCTCTTCTTCTTCTTTCTTCTTGGAGTTTTCCCAAAGTGGAAGAAATTAGAGCTTCTTTCTATTTTAGGTAATCCCTTATGTTTTCCCAAGTCCCAAAAGTTCCTCGATAAGTCGCGTCCGGGAGGCTGTTCATGCTACCTATCGAGTAGACCAAGATCGTGGCCCATGGTGCCATGATGGTGGCACTTCATTTAGCTCTATGATTACGAATCATTAGTTGCTACATATGAATTTCAATATAATAATTACAAATTATATCAAAATTCAGACAATGGGTTTGCAAATAAACGATCCAATGAATGCATTAAAATCATCTTTACAGAATACGTATTTCAATCAACATAAGATAACATAATCAATTCCTAATGAGAGAAAGCAACAACAAAATAGTGAAATACACTTAACTCGGGTCATCGACGTTGATGTCACCTCCACTCTCTCTATTCGCTACTGCTCTTTGTACTGTTCTATTTAATTTGACGAATTAATATGCTAGTCTATCCACAGTGTTTTTTCCCCTCATCTACCACCGTGTTTTAAGTCAAAAATGCTCCCTACGTATGCATGAAATGCAGACATTGTGCTCTTTGCCTCCAGCTGCTATGCATCATCATTTGTGTGTTATTTGCTGCCCAATTACTGCGTTTCTCCTTTGGTTGCTCGTCATTTTGCTTCTTGTTTTAATCCACCTTATGCATTGCATTTTGCTTCTTCCCAGTAGCTTCTTCTCTTCCTCTTTTGTTGTCTCCACGCTACCGTTTTACTGCTCCATTAAATTGGTTTTTGCATCGAAAATACATGTACGTGTTGCATGCTTTCTGTGATTCTTCTTCTTTTTGTTCCATTTTCTCTTGTCTTCCTTTTTTCAATAATGTTGGACCTCACACCCCACCCGTAGGTGTTTGGAGGTTATACCCCGGCGTGTATTTGCGGGTTATACCGGGGCATCCAACACAAATCGGTATTGTCCTCTTTAGGAATCGAACTCGCGACCCCTCAAGGTTTTATTGCATTTAAGTGCACGCCTCTCACCATTGAGCCAATTAATTGTTGGGACCCGATTTTGAAACCGGACCCCAACCGAAAAACGGAAAAGACAAAAAGCAAAGGTCAAACCCAGAAGTGGGCCGAAGCGAAAGCGGAAGTAAAAGCATAAGCGAAATTGAAACGAAAGCGGAAACGCAGAAGCGAAGCGAACGAAAACGGAAAGGCGAAACGAATGAAAACAGATTCGAAAGAACGAAGCAAAGTAATTCGAATCGAATTCCAAACGAACTGAAACAAACTGAGTGGCAAGATTCCAACATCCGCCAAGAAAAACTTTTCGAAACAACGTCGCGTTGGATAACCTAAGACTAACTTGATCCAAACTAATCCGAAACGGGTATAAATTTTTTTCATTCTTATTATTCATTCGTTTTCTCTTTAGTCAATCTCATTCAACTCAAAATAACACAATTTCCCATTTGGAAACTTAACCATTCCAATCTCACTATCTTCTGCCATATATTCTCCAATCTCAAAATCACTAAGATTGGTCTTAATCATGCATATCTTAATCACATCTTTAAAACTCTTATTCTAATACT
>JAOTAZ010000004.1:8112085-8123871 GCA_025629785.1 Erythroxylum oxycarpum
AGTTCATTGATTAAAACCTTGGACTTAAAGAGTTCTTTAAGGTTTATCATTTGAAAACTTAGTGATTTTTACTCCCATCAAGATTTGTTCTGAACTATGATAGCCAAAGCTCATTTTTCAAGAGGGTTTTATCACATTTGATCATTGTTTGATTTTTCAATTTCTTTTTCTCAAAAATCCAAAAAAATACCTTTTTACATACTTCTCTTACAATTAGCTCAATTTTATTAGTTTTCTAAAAAAACCAAAACCCCCTCTTAACCAATTTAGTTTGCAATTCATGACATATAGGCTAGCTTAGGTCCATTGCATTAGGTTTCGATTAAGTGAGGTGACCCTAGGTTGCACTCTATATTGCAATCTTTGAAATGAAATTTTTTTATTCGCCCTCCAAGGGTAAAACTGAAAGACAAAATGACATATCAAAATAGCGTCGTTGTCAGGGAACCAAGAAATTGGTTTTTTTTAGGTTAGCCGTTGTTATCTTTGTTAATCATTGAGGTTAGGAACCTTTTCTTCTAGATTTCATTTTCAATAGTTTAATTTCATACTTGTCAATAATATAGGATTTTAATTTGTCTTTACATAGCATAAAATTTTGAAAACACAAACAAAAGCATACTTCCACAATTGGACTTTTCATACTTAGTATTCTTTTTGTATTAAGATAGTTTTCGAGTCTTTTATTTGATTACTTTTTGTTCCATACATACACATTTTCATATAAACTTTCACACACCATACACTTGTATTCATCACATCTCATCTTTTATTTAACCACTGATAAGGCCTGGTAGTACTGCCTGGAATAGTCTTCAACCACTAATAAGTTGGGCCCTATAGTAAAAACACTGCATAGTCGAACCTCTCATCAGGCTCACAGTCCATTTGATCAAAAACCCTTTCTGTCCTTTCCAACCATCCCTCAGCCTCAGTAGGGTTTATGCTGACGTAAAAGTCCACAACTCCTTGCTTCCGCAGCCTATCATAGCTCCTCTCCCTTCTCTCGAGAACTCTAGGAGGCATCTCCTCTAATCGAGGCACCGAGGACTCCCTATTGGCTCTTGCCGATCCTTGGTCAACTGGTTGATCAATCTGATCACCTAGGGCAAATGACCTATAACAAACAACAACTTCAATCATTATCTGCATTTCTCATGATAATTTATGCTTAACGTTTCTATATGTCCTAACAGATGTCAACTATGCTCTGATATCACCTAAATGTAGTGCCCCTTTACTACAAGGTATGCACTGGGATGTCCGGAGGTCATTCTGGTACGTACCCTGCAGTAAGGGGGCACTACACCTAGGGTTTTTCCAAATCCAAAAAATCTAAAAAGTTCCTCAAAAGATTAAATCCGAAAGGTTTTTTACGTCTTCTGTCTGCAAGCCACGATTATAGCCCATAATGCCACGATCATGGCTCAAGATTTTGCTCTCTGTCACGATTGTGGCAGAGGAAGCCACAATCATGGTAAACCTACCTCGTTTATGTCACGATTATGGCATATGGGCCTAGGTCGGGTTTCAAGCTTCCTCTAATTCTCTTATGTTCTTCGATATTTGATCTAAAACACTAACAAATACATCAAGGCATCTCAAATACACAAAATTTAAGCTTAATGGTATACTCTAACCCATAAAACACTCAAAACACAAATGTCTAATTAGACAACACAATCCCAACCTAAACATGCACTAATTATTCAATTTAACAATCAAACACATACCAAACTACCAACTAAAACATTATGCAATCTACCACTATCAACATCCCTGCGCTTAAACTTTTGCTTGTCCTCAAGCGAAAACAAAACACTCAAACAAAAACTCCAAAACACAACATACACACGTATGTAATAATGGGACAATGACGTTAAACTTCACGAAATAAATTTAACTATAAACACGATCCCTCAAGTTGGTTTAACTTATTAACTTGTGAAACCTATGTCTAAATACTTTGGACGAATTATACATACTAATCAAGACTAAATGTCACATTCATTCACTCCTATCACTTACACACATACATTGATAATTATTTAGTCAATAAAAAATGCAACTATCCTTAAGCGGTTATTCATAAATATCAGTAGGCTTATTAAAAAACACATTATTTCTCGTAATTTTAGTTTACATGAACCTAGCCTTTTGACAAGGAAAACATTTGTGATGAACATCCCCCGGTTACTCAACTAGGCCATGTTTTTATTAAACAATTTAATTGGAATGTCATTATAGTTTTTTTATGCGAAGGCAAACATTTATGATGAATGTCTTCCAGATGCTCAGCTACATCACATTCTCAACTAGTTACTAGCTCTATTCATTAGTTGATTTGTTTCAAAAAAGGGACTGTGGAATAGTTATTTATTTAAGATTTGCACTCTTTTTAATTAATTAATTAATTAATATTATTATTACCTACCTCATTTCTTAAGCTAATCAATCTCATGAAAAGAAACTAACGATGGTACGTATTTGATTGGCCTAAAATTATAAATAAATGTGGTAAATTCCTATACTGAATGAACTAATATTGTATGCTAATTAGCATGCATAATTAACCAAAACTACCTGGAACATTAATTTCACAAGCTAATAATTCTTTGCAACCTAAAAGACTATGTTCAAAGCTAAATCGATTATATTAAGTCCTAACCATTGACACATTCAAACGAATCACATTATGCAAACCTAAACAAACTAGCATGCTAAATTCACATCCAAATAAAAAACTTACAATGCATACAACTCTCCCCACGCTTAAACAATATATTGTCCTCAATGTGAGAAGAATTAACAAACAAAATATAAGGTGGGAATGCGAATAACGAAACAAGAAAAACAAGAGAATAATTGACAACAATAGTAAAATAAAAGACAAGGGTTAGAGTATAGATCCCGTCATGGTGAATGAGGTGGTGATGGTGATGGTGATTGTGGTGGAAGTTGAACACCTTAAGCCTCGAAATATCTGTGAATCTGTCGTATATCCTAACTCTAACGTCTTTTTTCTTTAGCCTTCTCTTTCAATACCTTAGTGTTTTTTGAAATGGCTTTGCTAGTGTTTAAGATGGCCTCCATTACCTTCTCCCATTTTTTTTGTTCTTCCTCTTCCGACTCATCATCGATTGATTCCTCCTCCTACTGCGATAGTGCTGAGCTCAAACTAGCCTGTCCCACCCTGGTCTTGACATGAGATTTAACATTAATATCTCAAAGTTTCATATTATAGGACTTCAACATTTCAGCTTTCGTCAAGTGACGAGTGTTAATAAATTCAGGACGATGGCTAGTTAATCCATTGCAATTAACACCACAGTAGTCAGCAATGGTCTTGACCAAGTACTTTATACCCAAATTATTGCTTCTCTCTCTTAGAGAAGCAGTAATTGCAAGAAAAATATGGGTGGAGGTGCAAACTTGGAAGCCATGATCCATGCACCACAAAATGAAAAGTTCTTTGGTTAAACACTTGTTAGTTTCTGATTTTTCAAAAATAGTTTAACATATAAATTTGTGCAATAACAAGTGTGCAGATCTTCTAATAACATTATTGTAGGCATTTTTAGCGTCAAAGCTCTCAAGCCTAGTTAATTTTGTCCAATATTGGGTAGCATAAAAGTCAACACGTGGATCGGCTATGGTTGAATTGGGAATCCACCAATTTCACATAAAATGTCATAATCTAACCCATATGGTTTACCCCGCAACCGAAACCATAGGTTCTTAGGATTTGTTAACCCAAATAGGAGGGAGGTGAAGAATTCTACAATTAGTTCCTCGTAAACAGGATAATTGAATCGCATAAAATTTTTCCACTGAATTCTTTTACTTAAAGCCTCAACCTGTTCTCTCAATTTGATTGTTTCTAATATATCAAAATCTAAGTATTTAGGGACTATGACGTTCTTTAAACTAAGGGTGTGATAGTGATTACGTTCCTCCTCAGAGAAGATTGGGAAAGGTGCACCATAATTCGTTGGCTTTTAGGTTGCGTTCACTTAACCTTCTGCTTGATGTGCGTTCCCATTAGATTGAGAGTTACGAAAAGTTTGGAGAGAGTTGAAGGTTTGAAAATTGTTAGAGGGAAGAGAGAGGATAGTGAGGTTTTAAGTTTAGAGAGAGAGTGAGAGAACAAAAAGTGAATGAAAAATGAGGTTAGAGGTAAATATATAGGTGAGGAAGGGTTAGGAGGGGTAAAATTGGAAAATTTTAAGTTAAAAATTGCCAAATCCCTTTTTTTCCCAGCTATAGGCCACAATCGTGGCCTTGCAAAATTCTGCAATGCTCTAATTTTTCGTTGTTTCCTCATTTCACTCTCGAGATCCTTAACTTATTATTTACACCATTACCTCATTTTACTTGCTTTCCATATCATCCTATGTTAAAATTAATCCTCAATTCTTCCAAGATATTTACTAGAAATTAAAACACACATAAATGGAATTCGAAAACTAGCTAACATAAAAGATGAAATAAGAAACAATAAAAACCATTAGTTACCTCTCATGTAGTGCTTCTTTTACCAGTAGTAGGTCGACATACATTTTTCACTCATGGTGTTTTAAATGAGTCATTCAATGGTGGTGCGATCATGGATTTCATAAAGTGCAGGTGAACCACCAGACTGCTCTTGCTACCACCTTTCTTCTTCGACCTCTTCCTTCACATTTACTTCTTTGGTTGGGGTTGGGGTTATCCGAATGAGTCTTTACACTTGCACCCTTGCTCAAATTCTTGACAAGATTCATTGCTTTTCATAGCATCGACAGATTTGTGAAGATGGCTATTAACTTTGGACACCTCGAATGATACATTGTCATCCCCACCCCACTCTTAAAGTTAGTTCACCCCCATCAACGTCTATAATCAATCGGGCGATGGCCAAGAATGGTCGTCCAAGAATAATTGGTGTTTCCACGTCTTCTTCGATGTCTGAAATAACAAAATCTGTGGGGAAGGTGAATTTTTTTATCTTAACCTGAATATCTTTAATTAATCCTCTAGGATGATGGACTGATCTATCTGTCGTTTTAACACACATCCTAGTGGGTGTGATCTTGCCTAACTCCAATTTTTGACACAATTTGTAAGGCATTATAATACTAGCCCTTAGATCTACAAATTCCTTATCTATTTTAACACTACCAATGGTGCAAGGGAGGTAAAAGTCTCCAGGATCATCTCTCTTTTGTGGTAGTGTTAGCATTTTCGTGGAGTTCCTTTCGCGTGAGAATTCATTCTCAACCCTCTTTTTAATAGATTCCATAAGGGTGAGTTATGTTTATAATTGTTCTATCACATCCAGGACTTCCTTCATCTCTGTTCTTTTTGGACTTCCACTGTGCCAAAATGGGTTATGTAATTAGAGGTTGATATTTCCTGATTTCAAGCAGGGTATATTTAATTAGTAGGGAACTTTCATTGGTCTTTTATCTTTGTTTTTCCACATTGTCTTTAGCTTGAGCGGTTTTCTCGTCAGCAACCTTGGTGATCACCATTATTCTTTCCTTTGGATTCGCCTTAGTGTTGCTCGAAAGGGTTCCCATACTTCGGGCCAATAATGCATATGCTAATTGGCTCATTTGGACTTCCAGGTTGCGTATGGAGGAGAAGTGGTTCTTTATGACTTGTTCAAATTTCCTTTTTAGCCTCTTATGAGCATCTTCCATGCCTCCAATCTTTTCTAAGATCTTATCCAACTTTGTGTCCATAATCTTGTTCGAAACTCAGTGGTCCTTGAGGTCAGAATTGACCTCCCAGATTGTTTAACCAAGAGAAGTTAGGAATTTTCCACCCAAGGTTATACCTGCTCAAATAGGGATTGTTCCCTCCACCTTTACCGAACTATGCAACCATGTAGTTAACTTGCTATGCTTCTTAGTCCTTCATCAAGAAACAATCAATAGTGTTGTGTATGTCTTATCCACAAAGCTCACACCTTCTTTGAATAAATTTTACAGGGGCTGAAGAAGAGGCCTTCATATTGCTTAGTTGTTGAGTTAAGTTGTCAATCTTAGCTTGCATTTATGTTATTTGGTCAACTTATATAGCTCTCTTCTACTCTCAGAGGGTTATATGTATCTACTTCACTCATTCATCCACAAATAGCTATTACTGTTCATTTCTTCTAGCAACTCCTCCGCTTCATGAACAATCTTTTGCATAAGCGATCTGCCCGACGCTGCATTTACGGTACCTCTCGTAGGTGGATTTACTCCATTGTAGAAAATTTGCAAAAGGAATTCTTTTGATAGGTTGTGATGTAGACACCTCCTTTGTAACTCCTTATATCTCTCCCATGCCTCGTAAAGTGATTCCCCATCACTTTGTTGAAAGCTTGTGATTTCTTTCATCATCTTTGTCGTCTCAGTGAGGGCCAAATTGTAACATCCCGTTACCCATGTTAAGCGAGAATAGTGACTTATGAGAAATTAGAAAATAATATCATCCTTTGCATATTTTTGCAAATACATGAGAATTTTGATTATTACACATAAATATGATTGTACATGCATTTATTGACATTTTTTAGGTATAATTGATTTATAAATGTGATTATATTGAGAATTGTGGTTTAAAAGTGTTTAAAACCGAATTGGTGTTGCTACTTGTTGTCTCGAAAATTTTGGTGAATTTTAGAAAATTCTGAAAATTTAGGGTACATTTGGACTAGGATAAACGCCAAGTGGTAGGATAAATTGATGCATGAAAATTTTGATGATTTAGCCTAAAATTGAGTGACATTTGGCATAGTTAAATTGGTGACAAATGGACTTGTAATTAAGTGACAAATGGATCAATCATTGTGTGACAAATGGGCTGATAAGTTGATGACAAATGGCATAGTTAATTAATTGACAAGTGACCTAGTTAGTTGGAGACATTTGGCAGCACCTATGCTTGATAAGTGCTGAACATACCATAAGACATATGGCCATTCCATTAGATGACACCTAACACCTTAGGTGTAAGTTTCAGCAAGAGCAACTCCAGCTATGGTCATTTCTGTTCTTCCTTCCTCTCACACACCACCGAAACACTCTTCCTTACACCTCCTTATGTTTTTTTATGTCCAGGTTTGATTGTTGCACAAATAATTTGTGCTTCACCCTCATAAAATTAAGTAGAGAATCAGAACATAATTGCCTTGTCCTAGCTGAAATCTTTCAAGTTTCCACCTTGAATGTGTGATGATTCTGCTTGTTTGGAGTACTGATTTAGAGTGACTTTTGAGCTGGGATTTGAACTAAACAAGTAAGTAAATGATTAGTGTTTATAGCATGTTATGATAGAGAATTTATGATGATTGAATTAGGGTAGATTGTATTAGATGTTAATGTGGAAGTGTGCTGGAATATTATGAACTGGAAAACTTTCACTGAACATGTCTCGGTATTCTAATTATAACTTGATCTGTGTATTTCTAAATGAGTTAATTCTTGATTTAGATTAAAATACTGACATATGTCTAAAACTTTCTTGAAGAAGTTGAATGTTAATTCTATATCTAAGAATTTCAAAATCCTGCTGGAAGTAGAGTTAGGAGTTCTGTTATAGTTTAAAAATAGTATGAACTATTTTGGGTATAACTTTCAATATATCGAATCAAATTATATGATTTTGGTGTTATTAGAAACTGGAAACATAGTGGAATAATTGTCTAGAAGAAAGTGTTATGGAAATATACCATTTTCCTTGTCATAATGATCATAGAAAGTTATCCCAAAAAGGGATGTTAGGATGAAAATGCTAAGGTGTACTGAAATTTGATAACTGTAATGTTTTTATTGAACATGCTTTGGTATCTTGGCTCTATTTTTATCTGTAGATTTTCAAATGAAATGATTCTTAATTTAAATTGAACAGAGACATTTGGCTACAAATGTTAAGAAGAAATTGAATTTTAATTCTGTCATGAAGGGTTATAAAATTTCACTTGAAATTGAGTCTTTGCTTAGGCAGTAGCACTACAGGGGACAGAAATCATGTCATGAGTTTATTAAAGAAACTGAATTGATGTAGGTTGAATCAGAAAATGGTGTCTTCACCATAGTTTTATCTCATTCCCTTAGCTTTCAATTGGTCCTAAGTTTGTAATTTTTAGATATCTGAGCTAAAAGATATGAGTTGTACAATTAAAGGGTATGATCATGTATTGGCCAAAAGTTCAAATATACACAGTCTGTGATATTGTGAGCATAACTCTTAGAATACTGAATCAAATTAGATGATCTTGGAGTCATTAGAAACTTAAGATATGGGTGAACAATTTTTTAGAAGTAAGTGTTGCCAAATTATTTTATTTTCCTGACGATAATGAACATACAAAGTTGACCCGAAAGTATATTGTTAGAAAAATCAGAATTGATCAATTGGGTTATGAAATTAGTTTCACATTGCTTTATTACGACCTAAACCCTAAGTACAAATTATTAATGAGGGTTTTGATATATAAATGATATGGTATAAGAATTCGATATGATACCTAGGATTGTCAATGGACATGCATTGTGCATTTTTGATATACATAAATGTGCATAAAGGCATGCTTATACATTTATGCAAATGTGTTGTGTATGTTATAGAGGAGCACATCGGACGCCAGTCGAACATTGCTGGACCATCCAAGCAATGGCTTCTTAGACCGTACTGTAAGTCAACCTAAATGAATTTCCTAGGATTGATTTGATTTGATTTGTTAAGCTTCTAATTATTGAATTGTTGCAATTTCTTTCTGAATTTCGGACTTAAAGTCCAAGGAGTATATATTTGGGACTGTATTGGAAGTGCTCTGATTTATTTGGTAATTTTGATTGTAATATGCTATGCGAATTCTCAACAAAAGTTGAATTATGGACTAAGGTCTGATGATTATGAAATTTTGATTGTGCTTTATAAATGATTATGATACATGGTAAATTCGGATTTGATGCATTTCATAAAATGCATGCTCAGATAAAAACATTGTGATCGCAGTAGTCAGTCTGAAAGCGCTTACACGTAGAGCTTTGCTTAGTGATATATGATTCTGCACGTAGAGCTATGTTCCGTGATATATGTTTCTAAATATGCCCAATGGGCCAATATTTGTATAGGTGATAGGAACTCGATCACAACAATAATAACGAATATGGAGTATCATATGCATTTGTATTTGTTTATATATGATCTTATTCGCAAAGATTAAATGATGTGCCACAATAGTGTGAGTATTTGGAATATACATGCTCTGTATGAAAATTGTGAAATATGTGATTTGTGTATGTGAATCTCATGAAATCATCAATGATGGTTCACTCATTGAGTTCTCAAAACTCATAAAAATTACAACGTGGATTTTCAGGTACGAGATAGGAGACTTAGTGTTTATTTTAGATTAGAAGAACGCTTTGGAATAAGTTATGGCCTAGAGGTCTGTCAGCTGACGTCAAAGAGTTATAGCTTTTATTTTTTAGTTTTTGTTAGAACCTATATGAAGTTTTGTAAATATTTGTCTAATGGAATCAGTGTAAACTTTATGAATGAATGCAATGAATGGTTTTAAAATTTGTTGACTTTTAAATGATGTTAGTTGGTGCCATGTATAAGTTGGATTTGTTTTTTCTCTAACATATTATTATCATAGGTTATGTACTTCAATGTTCCTAAATGTTTTGGTATGTACCCTATGGTAGTGGGATGTTGCAAAAATACTTGTCTAGGAATACACATACCAATTGCTCCCACGTTGTGACATTTTAAGGGCTTATAAATGATATCAAGCTTTGGCTTTATCCCTCAACATGAATGGGAAAAGCCTCATTCTAATAGCATCTTCCAACATCCTATGATTTCGAAAGGTATCACATATTTTGAGGAAGTTTACAATATGTGTATTGGGATCCTTGTTGATCCGTCCATAAAATTGCATATTCGTTTGCAACATATTCCATAGGGCAAGTTTAATCTCAAAAGAAATGGATTGAACTAGTGATCAGGTTACTCCTTAATTGGCATTGTTGAACCCTGGTCTTATGAGTCCATGAAGGTTCACGGTTGGTTGCGTCATTGACCTCTTATTGAAATTCTTCCGCCATTGGTTCCTCTATTTCTTCTTTTTAACATTTGGCCCATTAAATGGCTCGTTCTAAGCAAGTGATGTCTAGTGCTAAGGTTCTGCGATCTGACTTGTAGTTCGAGTAATTCTTATATTCATGCAATTGCACAGACACAAGAGTGGTGAAAATGTATTAGACTAGAAGAACTAAACTAATCCCACTACTCCCCAGCAACGGTGCCAAAAAATTTGTTGACGGGCAAGTTTTACAATTTATAAGCCCTCAAATTACTGCAAGCTCACAGGTTGTAGGAGTAGTATGTGAGGTGTCAATCCCTTGAGGAATGGTGAACAAATTCAGTTCTAAGTTATCTAAGGCCCTAAGAATTATAAAATGAAAATAAAAAGTAGACAAAATAGTAAACACGTGAAGATAGTTGCCAGAAAATTAAATTGTCAATTAACATGAGTAGAAATTAAATTGAGCTATACCAAATTCACAATGAGAAATCACACAAAAAGAAGTTCCAAATTATGAGAAAGGAGGATTTTTCCTATCATCAATGCTAACTTAATCATTTATATGTTGGACCCCGCTTCCGGAACCCAACTCTATTGCGAAGCACAACACCTCGAACGTGGCTATGACCCCGAAAGGCTCTTTCATTGAACCCTTAAAATACATTATCAATTCATGTTCGTTACTTTTTTTTTTCAAGAATTGCTCATAATCTGCTCTATGGTGTACTCATACAACACAGTCACTATGCTTGAACTCAATTCCCCTATTTGCGAACAGAATTTGAAAACCTTCAAATCAAAGTATCAATTTAGCTTCTTCATATAAATCATATCTCTAAGTCTCTCGTTTAATTTAAAATAAGAATCACCTCAAACGGAGTTATACAACTCAAGGTATCATTAAAATACCAAATTGGGTTCATTCCCCAAACATGCTCTCTCAATCGACCCCTCACTTTCTCTAATGCAAACTCTCTCCATTTAACTCCAATTGATACAATTTTTCATGGAGAGGTAGATATGTGTCTTAGGAATCTATTGGTGTAAGAATCACCTCATTTGGAGGTCGGATGAAAGAGTTATGATCAAAAGAATCGAATATGTTCATAACCTCAATCATACAATGACATGTCTTGGCGCTAATGGCATAACTTTTTCTACAAATGTCCAAATGCTTTCGTTATTTGACCATTTGAAAGATAACATCGAGATCTAAAACTATTATTAGAGGCCTCAAAGCAAGATTCGGACTCTAAACTGGTCAAAATTGCGATTTACTAGAGTTGACCCGAGGCTATCCGTTAAATGGACATGCGTGTCCTTTTAACGGACACACACTAGCCAAACTGCCCATTTTCGTCCGAGACGGTCCGTTAAACGGACATCTATTTCTGTTTAACGGACATATACTAGACAAGCACTCCCAATTCACCCGAGAAGGTCCGTTAAACGAACTGATGTGTCCGTTTAACGGACACCTACTGAGCAAAGTGCCCCAAATCTCCTTTCAAGCCTCTCCCAAGCCTCCAAACTCCAATCTAACACCATATTAACTCCTAATCTCTTCAATTCCAACCTTTCAAATGAAAATCAATTTCAAACCATTCAAATACCAATTCAAATGAATCAATCTCTCAATTCTCAATTCAACTCATACTCACTAATTACATAACTTCTAATCATTTATCCAAGGCCATCAAGTTCATCCTTCCAT
>JAOTAZ010000004.1:8128392-8140313 GCA_025629785.1 Erythroxylum oxycarpum
GCTGGTGTTTTGGATTCCGGACGGGAGGGTCCGATGATGATTTGTGCTGATTGGTTGTGATATTAGAAGTGTATTTTTCCTTTGCAGATTTTTGGGCTGTTCAAATTACAGCCGTTATGCTGCCCGATTTTCGGTAAAAAAATCGGGTTAAGATAAGAATAAGAATAAGAAGTTAGTTTGTTAAAGATAAGTGTTTAGTTCATCGATGAACTTTTGAGTTATTGCATGATTAAGAAGAATTAAGTGAATTGAAATTTGTGCAAGGATGAGTTTTCAAAAAGGAAATTGCATGGATTGGTTATGTTTTGAATGAGTTTGAGTAAAGAGAAAGAGAATAGAAATGTATGGAAAAAAAAATTTATACCGGATTTCGGTTTGGCTTAGTCTAAGGTTCCAACACAACTTTTCGTTTCCTAAGATTTGCGCTTTCGGATGTCGGCATTTGCTTCCGTTTCGTTCCACTTCGAATTCGAAAAGAATCCGTTCTTTCGATTCTGTTTGCTCCGATTTTGTTTTCCGTTTTCCGTCTATTTTCCGGTTGGGATCCGATTCCCAAGATCGGGTCCCAACATAGTTAGTTTCTAAACTATATTAATTGTTTTAAATAAATGCAGGTCACAATAAAGTAATTAATATTCCATTCTTTAGATATACAAACCTATTTATGAGCATAGTTGTTTTAGAACAATTCTAAAATACTTTTTCCTTCATAGAAAGGTTATGTTTATAAGTGGATAAAGGAACTTTGTAAAGGATTTTAGAGTATCTATCCATATTGGTTTTGTTTTACATTTTGTTTAATGCACTTATATTCTAGACGGACTAAGATAATACAAGTGCATATTTTACCTGATCAATTTTGGTTATTATGTTTTGGATATATTAAAGGTTGAATTCCATAAGTTCATATGGACTATATGATGACATATATAAATGCAATTTTTGGCCATTGACATTAACAACATATATTTGATATGTGCTTAAATATTGATACATTTAATCCATTACACTTAGTGACTAATGCCTTAAAATGCTGAAGACAGTCACTTTAGCTCATATTTGATTTTAGGTACATTTTTGGATGTTGGGCACCCCGCCCTCATAAGACACGTTCCCGACATCCTTAATGACACTAAAATGCGCATTCCACAAGCGTGGTGTTCCCCCCACTGGTCAGTCACCATAATCAAACTCATTTCTCCTATTTCAAAATAGATTTTGGGAATCTTCAAACCAAAATTACAATTTGACTTCTTCAAAACATTTGTAACTCTATATCTTTAGTTTATTTGGAAACAAGAACCATCTCATGTAGAGCTCTACAAATCAAGATATCATCAAAATAGCGAAGCATGTTCAGTAAAATATCCAATTCATACTCTTCCAACTAATACCCTTACTTTGATTAAATCAATCTTTTTCAAATCAATACCAAAAGCTATAACTTTTTATGAAGACATAAAGAAATGTGAGAGGAATCTATTAGTTCAACAATCAAGTTATTTAGAGGTCGTATGACAAATTTATGGCCAAAAGAGTCAAAGGTGTTCAGGTCGGGGAAAATTGACAGGTAGTGATCGTGACGAGCAAAAATTCCGCAATGAGGACTTCTAGACCTGCAACTTCTATGAAGACCCTAAAAAGATATTTTGCCTCCAATAGTTGTCCTGTATGTCCATCTTATACAGCATCACAAATTTCTAATAATCATTTCTCTCAACTCCAATATCCAAAAATTTCATATTATATAGCGTTGGAAAGATAGAAAGATAAACTACAACTTTCAAGAAGACAACTCTGCCTAATTCAGCCTAGATTAATACAGTTATTTCCCTAAAGTCAAAACACAAATTTTTACCCCTATGGAAAACTTGAAAATGTAGTGAACAATTTGGAAATGTCATTGGCAAATGCAATCATATTTCATTAACATCAAAAGATAAGAGTTTTACAAAGATTTAATGGGAATTTATGCCACAATGTATCAATGTTTGAAAATCCCAAAATACAAAAGATACATGAACAATAATTTGAGCAAAAAGAGACTAAAGCCTTGTGTTTTCAAAATCTAGCTTAAATCACAAAAAAGATGCATAATCGGAGTGATGCCTTATCTCTCTTTCACTCAATCTCTTGCTCCTCACTTGGAGATTGGAAGGAAAGGGGTGAGCTTAAAAGCTCGTGGGTAAGAGGTTTATAATGGACAACAAGCAAAACCATTGAACAAGCTCAATGTCACGCAAATTTTGCATCGAATCCATTTAAAACATATTTCCCAAATTCTCAACTTGTCAACACATATCATGAGCACATAAATCACATATGCATCAAATTGTCATCCAATCATGAACACATAAGCAATTCTAAATGGTTTGGGTAGGTCCATAAACAGAAAGTACTAACACATTCCTACATAATGGTCTTGTGTTGTCGTAATTAGAACGTAGTATTGCAATCCTACATAATGGTTTGGCGTAGTCGTAAACATGAGAGAGTCCATAAAGGAGCTCTATGCCACCAGCGAGCAGGCGGGAGAAGCCTTTAATAAAGCCAAAGTGCACTTGACATAACAAAATGGACCACACCAAAGCCACATAATCATGCATTTCACAACTTGTAAACATGTTGCCCAAAATGGCACATTTCCGAAACATGATTTCATAAACATAATATCTTTTCAAAAATCATTTACATATTCTTTCCATAAATCATCAACACAATTCATATACCAAATATATAACAATTTCTCAACTCATTCAAGAAGCAATAAACACAACATTTATAACACAATTGAAAACATTTAACTTCCTTGATTTGAAAATTCTTCATGGCTCATAAATTCCACCATAAACACGTAACACTTTCTCAAAACATTTAAAGAGCAATAATTGCGCATATATAAAGTAGTTGAAATCATTTATTTTCATTATTTGAAAGAAACATTAATAGCTTATTTACTCAATTATAAACATGTAACCCACCTTGATTTCCTTGCTTAAAATTTGCTCAGAGATGCCCTCCTCTTTGCTCCTCTTGCCTCTCTTGATTTCTTTCAACAATGGGAAAAATCCCATTCAATAGAAATTCAGAGAATCCCATAAAGCACATTCACTAAAATTGATTCTAAAATACTTAAACCCATGCATTTCCTAAGCTTCATAAACCAAAACCCTTCCAAAAATCCAATAGATTATAAATGAACTTACCTTTATTCTTCTTCAAATAAATAAATTCTTGGCTCAAATGAAAGCTCTCCTCTTCCTTTTTCTTTTTCTCTTCTTGGATAACCTCAAAATCTCTCTTTAAAGCTAAGAAAAGATGAACCCCAACTTGTATTCTCTCCTTCTCTTCTTCTTTTCGTATTTTTCTCTCTTCTTCTCCTCACTCACGTTTTCTCTTTTCTTCAAATGCAAGAAAACAATTCCTCTTCCCTTTTTACCCTTAATGAGTGTAAAAGGTCCATTTTGCCCTTCCTTTAAAGCCTTATGACTTTTAATCTTAAGTGATCTTTCAAAAATGCCCTTCATACAAAACACTCTTACTAATTCAATTCAACTAAACCATAAAATAAAATCCTACTAACATTAACATACTAATTAAATCCAAAAATAATTAATCTATAAAAACCTCATAATTGATTTAAATCATGCTTAATAAATAAATAAATAAATTTTGGGGCCAACAGTGTAAGGCATCATACTTATACCAGCTCCTAAGTCTGTAAAAGCCATATCCACTTTGACATTCCCTATGGTGCAAGGAATGTAAAAATCCCCTGGATCATTTTGCTTCTGTGGTACTGCTACCATTTCATTAGAGTTCTCTATACTTCCTACTTCACTCATTAGCTTTTCCAACTCCTTTTTGTTGACCAATCTCTCTTATATGGACTTTATAAGAGTGAGTCATGTTTTCAGCTACTTTATTACCTCAAGGACTTGCTTTAACTTCATTTCTTTTGACTTCTGTTGTGCTAGAATAAGGTATGGAATTGTAGGTTGATACTCCTTGATTTCCTTCAGGTTATGTTCATTTAGTAGGAAATTTTTGTCAGTCTTTTTCTTTTCCTTTTACCTATCTTCTTTAGCTTGGTCGAGCTTCTCCTTAGTGTCCTAACTGATAACTATGATTCTTTCCTTTAGGTTTGTTTCTATTTTACTTGGAAGGCTCCCCGCATTTCATATAGATAGTGCATCTACCAATTGGCCCATTTGGACTTCCAAGTTATGGATGGAGGATGCATGATTCTTTGTCACTTGTTGAAATTTTTCTTCCAATCTCTTATACACATCATCTATGCTTCCAATCTTATCCAAGATTTTGTCTAATTTGACGTTTATGGAATTAGGTTTCTCGTGTTGAAATCTAGGAGGTTTGTGAGGTTTGAATTGACCTCTAGCATTGTTTGACCACGAAAAGTTTGGGTGATTCTTCCATCTAAGATTGTACATGCTCGAATAGGAGTTGTTCCCTCCACTACAACCAAATTGTGCTCCCATATACTTAACTTGCTCTATTTCATTACTTTGCATGAGGAAGCAATCGATGGTATCATGATTATCCTAGCCATATAGCTCGCATCTTTGTTGCATGGGCTTAAAAGGAGATAAAGAGGAAGCCTTCATTTTGTTAAGCTATCGTGTTAAGCTATTAATTTTTTCTTGCATCTCTGCCACTTGGTCAACAACTATAGCTTCCTTCTGGTCTTGGATGGTTATTTGTTGTCTACTTCAGTCATTCATCCAAAGACAACTATTAATGGCCATTTCTTCCAACAACTCCTCTGCTTCGTCAACAATTTTTTGCATAAGTGATCCGCCTGATGCTGCATCTGTAGTACCTCTTGTGGATGGATTGATTCCATTGTAGAAGGTCTGCAAAAGAAATTCTTTTGGTAAGTTGTGGTGTGGACACCTCCTTTGTAAATCCTTAAATCTCTCCCACGGCTCGTAAAGTGGTTCCCTATCACTCTCTTGGAAGTTTATGATTTCTTTTATCATCTTCGTAGTTTTAGTGGGGGGAAAATACTTATCTAGGAATGCACGTAATTGCTCCCACATTGTGACATTTAAGGGACTAAGAGAGTGATACCAAGCTTTAGCTCTATCTCTTAGCGTAAAGGGGAAAAACCTCATCTTAATAACGTCTTCCGATATGCTATGATATCGAAAGGTATCACATATTTTGAGGAAGTTTACTATATGTGAATTCGGATCCTCGTTGGTTAGTCCATAGAATTGCACATTTGTTTGCAACATGTTTAGTAAGGCCGGTTTAATCTTAAAAGAAGCGACTTGAACTGGTGGTTGGGCTACTTCTTGATTGGCAACATTGAACCTTATTCTAATGAGGTCCATAAGGGTTCGCGGCTAATGTCCTTGGGTTCCTCCCTAATCAAACTCTTGATGAAACTCTTCCACCATTGGTTCATCAATTTCTTCTTCTTAGCGTTTGGCTCTTCGAATGGCTCACTCCAAGCAAGTGATGTCGAGTGCTAGGGTTTCAAAGATTCGACTTGAACTTCGAGTGAGTCTTGCGTTTATGCAAATGCAAGAACAAGAGTGATAAAAATGTCTTAGACTATAAGAACTAAACTAACCCTACAACTCCCCAGTAACGGCGCCAAAAACTTGTTAAGGTAAGTTTTAATCTATTTGAAACCCTTAATATACTGCAAGCGCAGAGGTCGTGAGTGTAGTATGTGAGGTGTCAATCCCTCGAGGAGTTGTCGAATAATCTAATTCTAAGTTATCTACAGCCTAAATAATTATTAAAATGAAAACAAAAACTAAACAAAAAAGTAAATACATGAAAATGATTAACAAAAAATTAATTTGTAAAACTAACACAAAAGAAATCTAACATTGAGTGCCACCAAATTCACAATGAAAAATCACACAAGAAAAATTACCAAATTATGAAAAGACATTTATCCTATCATCAATGCTAACCTAATCACTTTTCTGTTAATGTAGTGGCGGTTCTAGACTATCGAAGGGTGGATTACTCTCTCTCGAGTTATAATCATTAAGCCCTAATTAATAAACCTTAATTAAGTCGAGTTACTGAAAATTTCATCTCTCGATTAACAGTCAGCCCACATCCTAATCAATTCTTAAGCTTTTTAATAAACAACCAAGTCTCACGTGAGATCTCTCTCTATATAATTACAGATGTAATTATTGTCCTAATCTATTGGGTCGTTTAATTCTCATTAATCAACCCAATCATTTTGCATTCAATTCACTCTCTTGATTTATTACCAAAGTATGAAGTTACAACAAATAATCACAACACCCAAATGAAAAAACAACTAGATTAACATTGAATCAAGTTTAAATCCCTAAAGAAAAGTTAGAACATCATTATCAATGCTAAATTCATCAACATCATCATATCCATCTTACACATTAAAAGGAAAAAAAATAACAAAGATGAAAAGAAAATGTCACTTAGATGGGATCGGGATGGCTCGGGGATGCAGTAGTAACAGAAGCCCACTCCTCTCTCCTTTTCTTCCTCTTCTCTCTCTTCTTCTTCTTTCTTCTTAGAGTTTTCCCAAAGTGGCAAAAATTGGAGCTCCTTTAAGGTTTCTTCTCTTTCTTTATATAGTCTTTTCTATTTTAGGCATTGAAGATAAGGCCACAATCGTGGCTCCCCTAACTAGTTCTGTCATAATCATGGGCATGGGTCTAGCTATATCTGTTCTCAAACACTAACAAATACATCAAAGCACCTCAAATACACAAAATCAAAGTTCAAAAGCATGCTTTAACCCATATAACACCCAAAATCCAAACATTTAACTAAATAACATAATCCTAAACCTAAACATAGACTAATCATTCAATTTAACAACTAAACACATACTAAACTACCCACTAAAATATTATGCAACCTACCACTATCACTCTTATAAAATATAAACTTAGTTGATCTATACAATTAATTATATTAGTGCAAAAGGTAGAATTAAAAATTAATAAACTTATACTTCTAAAGATAAATTTGCATTTTTTGTCAACATTAAAGGACCTTTTTAAACACTTTTTTTCAAATGATTTTTAAAGGTAAATCGGTTAACTTATGTTCCAAATCTTAGAAGATCACCATGTTATCAAAATTTAAAGTGTGTAGATCACATACTATAGTAGGAAGAATTTTAAGTTAAAAAGAAAATTTAAGAAAAGTTGGAGATTCATTTGCAAAAATAAAAAGTTCATAGTCAAATGCGCATCTAGAGTGAAAGTTGATAGATCAAATGAGGCTCTTATTTTATACATTTAGAGTTCTTGCATATTTACATAAATTAGATGACCAATTAATTGTCAAAAAGCTATTATATTTTAAAATCATCCATTTTATCCCCTATAGGTGCCTTTGAATGATAAGTTCCCTCTTCAAACCCACATCATATCCTTAAGCACCTTATATATATTGAGTTCACTATATTTCTCTTCTTTTAAAGTGAACAAAATTGTTAAAAACCTTTCTCTACGTTGGCTTCACACAAAGATTTCTAGAAGAACTTAAACTTAACTTTCTCTCTAAATAATACAACCACAACAAACAGCTTGGTGGATATTCTATTTGGAAAAAGTTAGATCATAGCTTGGAAAATACTTAATGGATGTTGAAGTTCCCCAATTGTTTCTCCACGTATTCTTGCAACAACTTATCAGATCATCATCGATGCTAACAAAGATTGGTGCAGTTAATCCTAGGAAGCCATTCAAATTCAATGACTTCCTAGCTAATATGGCAAGCCTTAAATATGTCATTTGGAAAGCATTGAGAGCAAGATTATTTGGATCTAAGCAGTGTTGATGGAAAATCAGGACGGGATCTGATCCTAACTATAGTGGAATAATTATAAAACTTTTTATAATTTAATTTCTCAAAAGTCAAGATCACTTTGATTATGTAAAATGATTAACACATAAATTATAATAAAGCATGAATCGTAATTCATACCTTATTTTGAAACTTGATCCTTATTTTATCATATCTCTTGAACCATTTCCAAAATCGATCCATCTTAACCACCCTAGCCGCACAAGTGGCTAGCTTCTAACAGTATCCACAGAATAGGTTAAGAGAACTATAACTCTTACAGAGATGGTTAAGCAAGAAGTACTAGTTCCGTCAAAGCGTAAGCCTACTTATAATAAATTTTAGACATTTTAGTAATTTAATTGAAATTTATTCTAATTTCAATTAAAATTTAATTAAAAATAACAAACAATTTTAATACCAACTGTGCCCAAATAAGATCCAATATCTAATATTAATCCTCATTTATTAAATATCTCATATTTAATTATAAAGTTTCTCAAACTTTACAATCAAGTCTAACTTGATTAATATATCTTTGCTCTCTACAACCCGTTTTATATGTATGACCCATTAGGATCCCAAATATGTTGACAAAATTATAAATTATAAATTCTAATTCTAATTCTTAATTAGGATTAGATAAATTAAAACTCCTTTTAATTTACCTTTTTTTCTTCAATTAAACAATTTCAAATCATAGATCAAGATTGTTGTCTAGCAATGCATCATAACCACTCAAATATTGAAAAATGTAAAAGTGATTTTGACTAACCTTTTCGGGCATGATTTTTTATATAATTCAATTCTTTTATCATATAATGTTTCGATTAGACAGAGCGTGGAATTAATGTCTACTCTTTTTAGTCCAATCATATTAGTTCTCCACCATTAACTATTGACTAAATTAATGACATTTGTAAACTATTTACAAAGCATCATTCCACCTTGACCAAGGATTTCCCAATTCAATACTAATTGAGAATAAGAAAACATTCTCCCTAATTACTTTATAGTAATGAATCCTATCTTGATCACACAACTACTTATATATAGCTTATGCTACATCCAATGATTACCAATTAGACAACCTATAATTAGAATAGGTCATAAGTAGTATAAAAAAATATCAATTCATATACAAGATAACTTTAGAAACCTCAAGTTACATGATCATTTATACAATCATCACAATGAAAATTTCCACAAACATATAAGTAATGTTCCAAATGGATTTCTCATGTTAGGTCAGTTCAGTTCACTTGTTCTTTAACAAGTATGCACATGTTTGTTTAAATATCTCCATACTTTTGCCTATGAGATTAACTACTTCTTTCATAAGGAAAACATAACGTGTGTTAGCCTTTTTATGTTCTATTAATGTCTAGTCTTAATAGAACAATAACTAAGAACAATTTAGGGATAATATATAAATGCAATATAAATCTTATAATTATAATCTCATTTGCAATGTATAATTATACCGTGGACTTTATCATATACATCTAAATATGTACAAGATAAGAATGTCTTTAAATTATTTTTTCACTAAACTAAAACAAATTGATTATCTATAGGGTAAAAAATAACAAGTACATCTTTTATAAGAAAATGGGCCTCATTACAATGGAAATGAAAATTCTTTTTAAAGAAAATATTGACAGCACACACCATCTGTCAAACACTACTAAATGTCACTTGGATAATATTCAACACCAAATTTACTATAATCCTACATCTAGTCAGCTGTAGGAAATGGAGAAAGATGCTCTCCACAATTATTCTAAAGCCCTGTGGTATGATTTTTCCTTGATAAAGTAGAGATCAAAACTGGAATGGTTAAAGAATGTGATATAAATACCTCCTTCTTCCATAGATCCGTCATTGCTAAAATAACCTTTAATAGAATTGTATCACTAGAGTTCAATAACTCTAAGTTGAATTGGTCGACGAGGCTTTTATATTTTTTTAAACTATTAAATAAGCCTTATAGTTCTCATTCTTCTATAACCTTACTCAAACAACTTCTACAAGATTGTCTATCTTCTCATGAGGCTAAATTCCTTTCTCAACTTGATACCTTTAAGGAGATTGAGGAAACACTGAAATCTTTACATTTATATCAAGCCCCAATTTTAGATGGTTTCAATGTGAATTTTTTTATAAAGACTTGGCCCCTCACAAGGAATTTAGTGTCAGATGTGGTTTGAGAATTTTTTAATAATGGATCCTTATTGACAAAGATTAATAAAACTTTTATTACTCTTGTTATTAAGAGTGGAGACCTCAATCACTTTTTATATTTTCGCTCCATCTCTTACAATTCCATATATAAATTGTTCTATAAAATTCTAGCTTAAAGGTTGAGAAAGGTGCTTCCTAATCACTTTGGAGAATCACAGGGTGCCTATATCTCTGGTAGGGCTATTGGAGATAATATATTGATTCTCCAGGAGTTGAACAGAACCTATGCAAAGAAGAATGGTAGGGTTAATTGCTACATAAAGATTGATCTCAAAAAGGATTATCATTATGTGGATTGGGGCTTCATCAACAACATTCTAGTTTCCATGAATTTCCCTAGGACATTTATCCAGTAGATCACTCAATGTATCTCTTCACCTCCCTACAACATCCTTATTAAAGGTCAGCCCACAAACACTTTTAGAAGTTGTAAAGGAATTAGACAGGGGGGGATCATATATCACCTTACCTTTTTTATTTAATGGTGGAGGTCTTCAACAGATTTCATAGGGTTTGCAGAGTACTAAGGGCTTTCAAATATCACTCTATTAAACTCATATATGCTTTATTGGTGATCTTATTTTACTTGCCAAAGTTTATCCTACTTTTGTATTATCTCTCATGAAAGCTTTTAAAATGTTAGTAGGATGTTTGGACTTCAAGTAAATTTCTCCAAAAGTGGTTTATTCTTATCCCATAAAGCTTTTAATCTAGAATCTACTTTGGTTTCTATTATAGGTTTTAATAAACAACTACCACTGGTATATCTTGGCTTCCTATTTTAGGTTCTAAACTTAAACCTATAGATTATGCCTACATAATTAATAAGATCAATCTCATAATTGCTTCTTAGAGTTCTAGGAAACTCTCTACTATTGGGAGGGCATAACTTATTGTATCCATATTGAACTCCATCAGTGTTTAGTAGGCAACTCATATTGCTTTGGTTATGAAAGTTATTAAAACAATTAACAGAATTTTTAATAGTTTTTGTAGACTAGGTGTAAGGTTAATCCTCGCAAAGTTGAAATGAGATGGGGGGATGTTTGTTTTCTTAAAATCCAAGGTGGTCTTAGTATAATCTCTCTTAAATCAATCAACTTTGTTCTACTTTCTAAAAGGCTATAGAAGCTCCTTACTAATAAGCAAGCATTGTTCCACATCTACTTCACTAAAACCAAGAACTTGAGGAGTTCTAACTTGAATAATATATCCTCTACCACCCTGAAAGCTATTTTTAAGCTGAGGGGGAAAATGAAACATTATTTCATCTATCTCATTGGAAATGGGGAAACCAACTACTTTTGCCTTGATAATTAGTTATTAGCAGGTCCTTTGTATGGATTAGAGGAAGTTGCTACTTTAAGACCCCTTATACATCAACAAGATACAGTGGCTTAAGCTCTTACAATAAAGGATCTAATTACGCTTGCTCCAATTCCAACTCCTCTGAAGATTGAAATCTTGCAAACTTGTATCAACTCAGATAATGATATCATGATGTGGAAAACACTCCAAATGGTGTTTTCACTAATCTATCTTGCAGACAAGTGATTAATAGCAACTTGCCAATCCTGCCTTGGACAAATATAGTCTGGTTTAGTCATCAACAACCTTAAGGCCCTGTTTGGTTGGATGTTAATTAATGGAATGAAATGTAATGGAATGGAATGGAAGGGAATGAAATGGTTTATAATAGAATGAAATGTAAAGTAGTAAAAAGTTGTTTGAGAAGGATGAAAGGGTTCATAATGTAATGTAGTGAAATATTGTTTGGAAGATAGATGGAATGAAATGTAACGTATAATAAGTGACTTTTATAATCCTTATATTAAAACGGTTGT
>JAOTAZ010000004.1:8179557-8196275 GCA_025629785.1 Erythroxylum oxycarpum
AATCATTTTTAATACATTTTCTAAACAGTGTCTTATCTACTTGTCCTCTAATAAATTCATTTCTAATAAAAAAAACTTAGACGATCATACCAAGCACGAGGTTCTTGTTTTAGTCCATACAAAGCTTTATGAAGTCTATAGACATAATCTGGTTTATCATAATCTTCAAAATTAGGAGGTTGCTTTACGTAAACTTCTTCATCTATAAAACCATTCAGAAAGACACTTTTCACATCCATTTGAAACAGTTTTATATCATGACAAACAACATATCCAAGCAAAATCCTAATATCTTCCAATCGAGTTACAGGGGCATATGTTTCATTATAGTCTATTCCTTCTTGTTGATTATAGCCTTAAGCTACTAATCTAGCTTTGTTACAGTTTACTCTTCTTGATTCATCTAGTTTATTTTTGAATACCCATTTGCTTCCTATGATAGAGTTATTGGGTGGCTTAGGAACTAAAGACCAAACTTTGTTCCTTATAAATTGATTTAACTCCTCTTGCATGGCTAAAATCCAAGCTTCATCTTGAAGAGCTTCATCAATTTTCTTAGGTTCTAATTCAGAAACAAAAGTTGCATTTGCCTCTCTTCTAAATTTAGACCTAGTTCTCACTCCTTCTGAAGTTTCTCCTATAATCAGGTTTTCTGGGTGAGAGAATTTATACTTCCAGTTTTTTCTAAGACTAAAGTTTTCAGGAATATCTTCTACCTTATCAGGTGAAACATTTGGTGGTGACATGTCTAGGTTATCAACTAAGGGAGTAGATAGAGTTTCATCATCAGAATCATCTCTTTTATCTGGATGAGAATCATCATCAATCTTAACATGCATAGATTTTTCAACAGATTTAAAAACAAGATTATAAACTCTATAAGCTTTAGAAGACATCGAATATCCTAGAAAAATTCTTGAATTGATCTTAGAATCAAATTTATCCAATTTTTCTTTTGTATTCAATATAATACACTTGCAACCAAACAGATGGAAGTGAGAGATATTTGGTTTCCTTCTTTTCCATAACTCCTATGGAGTTTTATTTAAAATAGGTCGTAAAAATATTCTATTTTGAGTATAACAAGCTGTATTTATAGGTTTTGCCCAAAAATACTTAGGAAGATTCATTTCATATAGCATAGTCCTTATCATTTCCTGAATCGTCCTGTTTTTTTTTCTACAACTCCATTTTGTTGTTGAGTTCTAGGAGCAGAGAAATTATATAATTCCATTCTCTTCACAAAACATTCTAAATTTTTCATTTTCAAATTCTCCGCCATGATCACTCCTAATTCTAGCAATAAAAATTCCTTTTTCATTTTGTAACTTTTTGGATAGAACTTTAAAGCACTTAAGAGACTCATCTTTATGTGATAAAAACAATATTCAACAAAATCTAGTGAAGTCATCAACAATTATGAGACCATACTTCTTTCCACCAAGACTTAGTGTTCTAGTTGAACCAAACAAATCTATATGTAACAACTTTTTTAGAAGAAAAAGATGTTTTAACTTGTTTTCTTTTTTGACAACTCTCACAAAAGAAATCTTTGTTAAAACTTACTTTTGGTAATCCTCTTACCAAATCATGTCTAACCAACTTGGAAATATGTTTAAAACTAACATGACCTAGCTTTTTATGACAAATCAGTTTTTCCTCATTTGTTGATATAAAACATGAAATATTTTGATTTTTCAACTCATCTAAGTTAATCTTATAGAGATTGTTTCGTTTCTTAGCATAAAAGAATTCGGAATCGTCCTTGTTTTTTACTATACAAGAATTTTGATTAAAGGATACTTCAAAGCCAGAATCATATAATTGACTAACACTAATTAGATTATGCTTTAATCCTTTAACTAGCAGAACATTATCAATAGTCGCAAATGAGTCTTTACCAATTTTTTCGATTCCAACTATTTTGCCCTGTTGGTTGTCTTGAAAAGTTACTGATCCTCCTTGCTTATTTTGGAGGTTTAGGAACATATACCTTCTTCCCGTCATATGTCGCAAGCATCCACTGTCCAAGTATCATTAGTGCTGATTGCTTTTTTCCGAGAAAGGAGATCTACAAGTACCATTAGTGCTAGTTGCTTTTTCCAAGAAAGGAGATCTGCAGTATATATTAGGTCTTTCTTAGGTACCCATATTTTCTTGGGTCCTTTGGGGTTATAATTACAATTATTCCTCGAATAATAAAAACATTGTTTCTTTTTCTTTCTGTTAGGAACAAAACTCTTATTATGACGAACATTACTATTAGTAAATCCTAAACTACTCTTATGATTTGGATGTCTATATTATTCAATCATATCATTCATCCTTTTTGTACTTTTAGTAAATGTTGATAAATCTGTTGAAAGACTATTAATCCTTTGTTTCAGTTGATTAATTTTCTCATATCTATCTATAGTTAGTTACTTTCTTTTTCATATCGTCTACTTGTTTCTTAAGATAGACGTTTTCTTTTTCTAACACTTCCGTGTTCTTCAAGCTTTCAATAAATTTCTTTTTCAAAATCCTATATTGTTTTAATATAGCATGTGAATCTTTTAATAATTCTAAATACGCCTCTTGAAGTTCATTAAAGTTAGAATTTACCTCATCATCGCATTTCTTTTCAGCTAACAAGCATATATTTGCTTGTTCTGATGCTTCTGAATCTGAGTCAAATTTGGACAAATCCAAATCCTCCTAAGTTGCCATTATGCTCTTTTTGTTTTCTTTACTTTTCTTTTGTTTTCTTTTAAGCCATAGACATTCAGACTTGTAATGTCTTGGTTTGTTACACTCATAGCAGACGATAAAAGTTTTCTCATTCTTGACTTCGTCTTTGCTATTTATCTTAAAAGAAAAGTCTTTATTTCCCTTTGCTTTCTTTCTCCACATTCTCCTAATCTTTCTTGAAATGAAGGATAGTTCATCATCATCTTCACTTGAATCTTGATCAGATTCACTGGCATCATCATTCTTGATTTCTTCAATATTTAATGCTTTGAACATGTGCTTCTATTTTTCTGCTTCTTTTTATTCTTTTGACCAGCCTTTAATGTGATAGATTTACCTCTTTTAGATTTATCTTCTGCATCAAGCTCTACTTCATGTATTTTTAGTGAACCAAGCAATTCATCTAGCTTCAGTTTACTTAAGTCTTTAGCTTTTTGTGTTGCTGTAACTTTGGGCCTCCATCTTTTTGGAAGACTTCTGAGAATTTTTCTGGCATAATCTTAATTATTGTAGATTCTCCTAAGAGCTTTAAGTCCCTTAACAATAGTTTGAAATCGTCCAGACATCTGATCAATAGTCTCCTCATCTTTCATTTTGAACAGCTCATATTGATAAACAAGAATACTGATCTTGGACTCTTTCACTTTATTTGTGTCTTCATGTGCAATGGCTAATGTTTCCTATATTTCCTTTGTATATTTGCATCCATAAACCTTATCATATTCACTTATGCTTATGGCACAACTTAGAAAGAACTTGGCATTTAAGTTTAACTAAAATCGAGCTTTCTGATCAGTTGACCATCTGTCACGAGAGATGATATTGCCCTCATCTTCTGTTGGTGTATATGGACCATTCTCGATGATATCCCAAAGATCAATATGTGCAGATTCTATAAAGAGTCGCATCCTGCCCTTCCAATAATGATGATCTTCACCATTAAATGCAGGAGGTCTTGTGACCGAGGCACCTTCAGCTATAAAAACACGTGATTCAACCATAGATCTTCGTCCTTACTTTGTAAATGTGTTTCTTGGAGACCAAGTTTTGATACCAACTTAAGTAAATCACTTGTTAATATAGAAATCACGTAAAGTATATAAATTACATAAGAAGGGGGTTGAATTGTGTGATCTTTTCAAAAATATTAATTTTTTTAGATTTATTGAATTTCTTTACAAAATTCAAATGATCAAAAAAACACTTTACTAAAGTTGATATGTACTGCAATTGCAAGTAATATTATCTACTCGTTTAACAACAAGAAAATTAAAAGATAAGAGTTAGAGAATAGATACTGGTTCACCCCAAATCTTGGGCTACATCCAGTCCTCAGAGTTTGTCTGAGATTTCACTAAACTCTTCAACTTTACAAATATTCTTTCTACACTTGCAGAGCCTCTTCAGGTCTCTCTCACAAAGTATTCTTTATCTGCTATCTTAGTCTCTCCAGGCTCTAGCCTTTCTTTCTCTCTCTAGGAAAGATATTTTTGAGCTTCATGTTACAAATGTATTCGCTCTCTTCTTTCACACTTTGAATACAGAATTTCTCTAAGTATTGTACGATCAAATTTCTCTTGTAAAAACTCTTTTTAGTCTTCTACTAGAACTAGTGTTTATAGCCTAAGTCTCCAACTGTCTTCTTTAAGAAACTGCTTCTTGAATCTTCTAGAAATCGTTATTAGTTGAGTCCTGTTACTAACCCCAACTAAGTAACTGATTGACATTCCAGAGTATCTTCCTTTTGTATCATCTGGAATAATACTTCTTCTACTATCATGTTTCGTCTGGTGTTGCGCTTCGTTTGGCATTGCACTTCGTCTGGTATTGGTGTATCATCTATTGTAGATATATCGTCTGTTGTTGACCGTGCATCTTTTAGGTTTGACTAAGTGTTACTTACATTTTTCTATACACTTAACAAACTTGTTAAAATAGTTCATAAATTTCTAAGATTATTATTTTTTGATTGTCATCAAAATTAATAGAAGTGAAGTCCTCTTGACTTAACAAAGGGTATCGATAAAATCCATAGTTATTTTGTCTCACACTTGATAAGCAATGGGTAGTGATTGAAAAAGGCTATATGGAGATCACATGTCACTCTTTTTCTTTTGACAAAGTATATGTAGTAACAGACTATTGAATGGCCTTATGCATTGCCATCCAATAAAATTGATGCCAACCATTTCTATGTCCTTAATGCACTAGAATGATCACCATAGGGTGAATCATAACACTCTTGTAATAGTTGGTTAATAACTGAAGAATTAAGGGAAACCATGCTGTCATGCTAATGCATTGCTCCATCAAATGTTTGAGACTACGATGGTCAGTTTGAATAAAAAACTTTCTACCTATTACATATGGATGCCATGTTCTTATAACTTGAATGATACACATCATTTCTTTGGCATAAGTATACCAAGATTTTTTTGATTGTCCCAAAACATGACTTATGAATGTAATTGACTTACTTTGTTGAATTAATACAACACCAATCCTTTTGCCAAAAGCATTTGATTTAATGGCGAATGGTTCATTGAAATTTGGCAATGTCAGTGTCAACATAGACATTAGGGCTTGCTTTAAAGCTATGAATGCATTCTCCTTATTATATGCCCATCCTTTTTTTAGGAGATTGGTAAATGGTTGACTATATTTCTATAGTTATGGACACAATTTCTATACTAACATGTAAGACCTAAAAAACTATGTTATTCAGTGACATTAGTAGGTCAAGGCCAATAAGGAATAACATTAATCTTTCTCTGGTCTAGTATGACCTCTTGAAAGGATATAATATGACTTAAGTACTCAATCTCCTATTGACCGAAGTCATACATTTTAGGATTAATGAAAAAAAATTTAATGCCTTACAAATTTCTAAAGCCTTTATTACATGTTCAAAATGCATGGTACAATTAGAGCTATATATGAAAATGTTATCAAAGAAGACTATCATAAGTTTTCTTAGGTAAGGGGAAAAATAAAGTTCATGGTGGCTTGAAAAGTGGATAGGGCATTATATAGGCCAAAAGGTGTAATAAGGTTTTTAAATGATCATTGTGTATATGGAAAGTTGTTTTGTGAATATCTAAAGGATTGACACATACTTGATAATAGCCAGAATGTGAATCAAGTTTATTAAAATAGTTGGCACTACGTAATTCATCATGCATATCATCAATGAGTGGAATAGTGAATCTGACCTTACTGGTTAAAATATTTAAATCCCTGTAATCAATAAAAAATTTGGTAAAGAGAATGAACTTGTGTTGGTTATAATTAACCCTAATTGTAACATTTCTTGCATTTTTTTCTATTTCATCTTTTTTATGATAAGCATACCTATAAGGACACACTTATCGACTCAATACCTTCTTTGAGATTGATAAGGTGTTCAATTGTTTGTTCTAGTGGAAGCTATGTTGGTTCTTCATAAATGCCTTCAAACTCCTATAATAGCACTCCTATATTTAGATGGATTTCTTGGATAAAACCATCTATGTCTGGTTGTCTATAAACTATAAATAGGAAAATCCCTTGTTTGATATCTTTTGAAAACAACAACTAATGTAGAGTTGATTGGAGGGATTATCTATTCCTACTAATTGATGACATTGATTCTTCCTATTAAAATCCATCGTCATTAGCTTCTAACTGCACACCACTATCCCAAGCTGTCAGGCCACTTCTATTAGATCCCGTTTCTGGAACCTAACTCTTGTGGACTCATACATCTGTTAGACCTCACTTGTTTTCAGAGTCTAACGCTTGTTTTGATACCACAAATGTCGGATCCCGCTTGTTTCCGGAACCCAACTCTTACGAAAACATGAACGCGTGCATATTACTTTGAAGGGTTATTACATTAAACCCTCATTAGTCATCACCAATTCATTTTCCTTCTTATAACATCCCAAAAATTTCCTTACAATTTGTTCAATGGCGTGCCCATACAAATTACTCACCATAGTCAAACTTATTTCTCCTATTTGTGACCAGAATTTGGAAGCCTTCAAACTAGAATTTCAATTTGGCTTATTCAAATAAATTGTACCTCTAATTCTCTAGTTTGTTTTGAAACAAAAACTATCTAAATCGGAGCTCTATAAATCAAGATATGCTTAAGAAGCTAAAGGGTGTTCATACTCTAATCATGCTCTTACAACTGTCCCTCATTTTCTTTCCATCAAACTTTTTCAAATCAACTACAAAAGATATCAATTTTCATGGAGAGATAGAAACATGTCTTATGAATCTATTGCTTTAAGAATCGCCTCATTTAGAGGTCGGATGAGGAAGTTATGTCAATCATGTAGTAACATGTCTTGGCACAATTGTCATAACTTTCACCCGAGAAGGTCTGTTTAATAGACCTAAAGTCCGTCTAATAGACATAGGGGTTCCCCAAACCCCTCTAATGCCTCTCCAATGCCTCCTACATCCAATCTAACATCATAATCACTTATAATCTTCCCAAATTCAACTCTTCTAGTGCAAAATTACTTCATATCAATTCCAACACCAAATTTATCTCATAAACTCTCAATTCTCAACCCATTTGGTTCATCAAAACCACAATTTCCCATCATTTACCAAAGCTGTCCTATACACACATCCTATACAGCATCACAACTTGTAATGATCATATCTTTCCATTCCGTTATCTAAAAATTACAAACTTTATATTGTTGGAAAGATAAGAAGATAAGCTACAAATTCCATGAAGACAACTTTCTTTAATTCTACCTAAATCATTCCAGTTTTTCCCTAGAATTCAAAACACACATTTTACCCTTATGAAAAACTTGAAATTTATTGCAAATTCACTTCCTTAACTAATGCAACATCATTCTTATCCATTCATAATTCCTATCCTTCCTTTTCCATAACATCTCACTTACAAGTAATAGCAATTCATATTTAAAGTTCATCAACTCAAATGGATTACTTCTTCAAATGTACTTAATTTCAATTTAACCTCATCCTTAATTAATTTATATTTCAACCCCACCTTGATCCATACCCAAATTCACATTTCAAATTGACAATCATCCATACACAAATTCAGATTTCAAATCCATATTTCATTAACATCATAAGACAAGAGTTTACAAAGCTTTAATGGCTTTCCGAGCCACAATACAATATCAATATCAATATCCAAAATACAAAAGATGCAAAGCCCAATAATTTATTGAAATACATCTGAACCCTTGTTTTACATAACTATTCCAAAACACAACAAAACATGCAAATTCAGATTTATGCCTTGATTCACTTTTACTTGATATCTTGTTCATCACCTGAATAGGGAAAAGAGAGTGGGGGTGAGCTTAAAAGCTTGTGGGTAACATGTTTATAAAAAATAACAAGCAAAACCGTTCAAAAAGTTTATTGTCATAGAAAATTCTTATTGAGTCATAAAATACATGTTTCTCAAAATTCTTGTCTTGTCAAGTAATCAAAATAACGAACAACACAATTTATGCATTTTTCAACCTATTCGCAAATCATAAACACATAAGCACATCATAACGGTTTGGATAGTCCGTAACAAAACGTACTACATATTTTTCCTAAGGGTCCTGTGCAGCCGTGAATAGAACGTACTATCGCAATCCCACAAAATGGTTTTGCGTAGCCGTAAACTTAAGGGAGTCCGTGAAGGAGCTCTATGCCACTAGCGGGCAGGCGGGAGAAGTCTTTAGACAAGTACACTTGACTTACAGAATGGACCAAACCAAACCCATATAACATGTAATTCATGACTTGAAAATAGATTGCCCACATGGTAACATTTCGGAAACTTGTTTTTCATGAACATGCAATTTTTCAAAAAACCCTTTCATGTAACAATTCACAACTCATCATCAAAATTTCATGCATCAAACATGTAGCAAATTCTCAAATCAATCAAAAGTAGTAGAAGCAACATTTAATGAAGTAATTGAAATCATTTTACTTTCTTGGTTTAGACAAAAACGTCAATGGCTCATTAAATTATAAACATGAAACCCACCTTATTTCCTTGCTTAATACTTGTTCAAAAAGCCTCTACTCTCCTTGCTCCTCTTGCCTCTCTCTTGATTTTCTTCACTATGGCAAAATTCTCAAATCAATAGTGATTCCAAATTGAGAAACCCATAAGACATAATCACCAAAATTGATCTTAGAAAACTTAAACCCATACATTTCTTAAGTTATATAAACCAAAACCCTTTCAAAAATCCAAAATGTTAAGATCCAACTTACCTTGATTCTTCACCAATTGAAGAGTTTGTTGGCTCTAATGGAAGCTCTCATCCTTCTCTTCCTTTTTCCTTCTTGAACAAACTTCAAAATCCCTCTTAAAAGCTTAAAAAAAATCAAAACCTAGCATTTTCTTTCTTCTTTCTTCTCTTCCCCACCGAACACTCTCATCTCTTCTCTCTTTTCTTTGTTTTTTCTTCTCAATTTCGTGCTTCCCTCTTCCTTAAAAGCAAGCCCACACTTCTTATTACAAATTTTCCATTAATGTGTGAACGATGTCCAATTTACCCTTACATATATGCCTTGTAACTTAAAAGCTTAAGTGGCTTGCCAAATTTGCCCCTCATGCAATCTTGCCACCTTAATACTATAATTCAATCAACTTATGTCATAAAAATCTTACTCAAATTAACTTGCTAATTAACTCCCATTAACATGCTAATTAATTCTATAAAATAAAATAATTAATCTATCAAGACCTCAAATTTTATTTAAATCAAGCTTAACTCCTTCCAAAAATCAAGACCTTTTTCTAATCATGCAATTGAAAGAATTTGCTTGCACTTCCTTTTAGAAAAATATTCCTCATTGTCTCAATTTCTAATGACATCAAAATCATTCAATTTAGTTCGGTACTCTGAAAGTTATAATCCAAAGAGTTCCGAACTATTCTTATGCTAAAACAATATTTTGTACTCAATTTTCATCCCAAATTTGAAATTTTTTGAGACAGAATCAAAACTTGATTTCATCAAACAATTTGTATCCCTATAACCCTAGTTTACTCCAAATCAAAAAGCATCTCATTTGGATAACTAGAGCGAAGTTTATGGCTAAAACACCAAAGCATACTCAATGAACATGTTTCAATTTCATTTTCCAGCTTTTAACTACCAACCTTTCATATATAACCCATCTTGTACCTAAACCATCTTTTTTGATTCATTTCAAATTCAAGAATTCTCCTTTTCTTTACATGAATAATCGCCAACAATTTCTCAAGAAAAGTTTGGGGTCCAACAACTTCACTCCTAATATTATGTCTAACCCAACCAATAGTAACGAATAGAGAGTAATGGTAAATAGAATACCTTATAGCTAGATTCAAATATTTCCAAACCTCCCTTATCATTTTAGAGGTCGTCCACTAACCACCTTGACATTAAATGGGTATATAGGTACCACCAATATGTGTTAAAGTTTTGCGACCTTTTTATTGATGAAGCTATGTGTGAACTTGTTGTTAGTAAGAATTATCAATTCATAAGAACCACTTTTGTTGTAATCGGCGTAGTTATCGAACAAACCAACTAGTGAGAACATGAAGTGAAATCTTTAGTTCATCATGATAGTTAACAATAACTTCACTACAATTATTGTCACCATCGTTGTCTTTTCCTTCAAGTTGAAGTTGTTGGGGTGCTTTGCAGTTATGACAACAAGTGATTTTACCAAAATAATTAAAATAGAGGCCTTAGACTCATCTCTTTTGTATTTATTCCCATGTTAATCACTTGATAGGAGTTGCAAAATTGAGTTTGGTAGGAGTATATTTAGGCATGGTTTTGTTTGGTTATTAAAAGGTACTATACTGATGGGTTAGTTTCTCATTCCGAATTCTAGCCAAATTGATGACTTCCTCCAGGGCTTAGGTTTGAACATACAGATTCCATCTAAATTTTCAACTTTACTATCAATGTGCCCACCAACGTTTTTTGGGTTCATCATTTTACCCTATTACCAAGCCTCTCAAATTCTTTTTGATACTCTTCTGCATGAAGATATCCAACGATACCTCCTTCCCTTCCTCTTGATAGGTCCTTCATAGCCACTATCACCATTGGTTAGCTTCTACTCCCAAGTGATAGGAGGTTAATGCAACCTTTTAAGCCTCCATGATATTTTAGGATTCAAAATATTAATTTAATTGAGTGAACCACTATGTCTGAGTCATCCCGTACATATCTAGGAAATTCCAACTTGATTAATTTTGAGTAAAACATAGGTCTTAGTTCTTCGTTGTTTTTGTAAGAACACCAATTTGATGATCGTTTGCTATGGTCCTTAAGGTGGCTAAAGCTAGTTTCTTGTCAAGGTAGCAACATGTTAGAGATCTTACCAATGGCTGACTCTAATTGTTAAAGCTTATTGGCAACAACAAATTCCATCTTATTTAGGTTGTACAAGTCTAACATCTAAAGTTTTCAATTCTTTCTTTATTAGTAGACATAATAACCTGACCATGATATTGATGATTGATCCTAATCAAAGCTTAGTTGTAGTGTTTAAAGCAAAGTTTTACTTTAAGTGAGAACAACCACAATATTTGAGTTGAAAAATTTATATTGATAATTTTATCTACTCCTATATTTATATAAAGTTTAAATATAAGTGAAATAACAACTTTCACTATGATATGGACCACAATAACTTGTTACATATAATAACTTCTCTTCGGATATGGACCATAACGATTAGTTGCATCAAGATAGCAATAATTAATAAATTCAAATAACTGATGACTAAATAAATATTTAATAGCGCATAAGAAACTAGCCTTCACGTGTATGGCACGTAGGTCTTACATGGACTTGAAATCTTTTCATGCAACATAATACTCGGGATTTCTCTTAGGTAGCCTTGTAGACCTTCTAGTTTTATTAGCCCCTAATAACCAATAATGATTATTACTATTACAAAGTGCCATAATTTAAAAGAAGACAAAGAAGAGTTACCAAAAATAACTCTTGACTAAGAATGTATTTTATCAGTTATTATATGCACTAAAATTTATTCGGTATATATGTTGCACTAAAATTTATTTGGTATATATGTACATATATAGTGACTGCAAAATTTTCCATTACATATGAAAAAACAATTTTGTTGTGAGAGCTCTACAATTTTGATCTTGTAATTTTTGTATGATTTGATCAATTTTAATACATTAAAAAGATTGTTTGTTAATTATTTATTCATTGAGTTGGATATTAATTTTGGATGTACAATAATACATGACTAATTAATCGAGATTATAACATATAAGCAAATAAGAAAATTTTGGTAAAAGACATGTTTGTTCAACTTGTTATCATCATTAAATATTATTCAATATTTTTGATAATAATTTTGATAAGAATATTGGATCAAGTGATTTAAGAACTTATATAAAATAAAGAGATTCTTTTGCAACTTTTAAGAAGACATTTATATCTTATATAAATTAGTCGAATTCCTACCGTTAGCTAGTTGATAGATTTCCACAAACAGTTACAATAATGATTTTAGCCATCATTTTTCATAAAAATATAAGAGAGAAATGAGAGAAAATAATAGGGAAGTGACAATAAGAGCTAGAGACATGATTTCAAATAGAAGAAAAGGATTTTTAAGTTAGATATTGATAACTTTAAGAATGATTCAAGAAGAGGACAATGGAAATATGGAATAGGAAAGAATCCACATTTATGTTCATACATCTAATAGGCATAACAATTAGGTTTTCTATGATGCATGATTTATTGAATTTGTTTTTTTTTAAATGTCGTCATCTTTTAATTCATTAAAATTGAGATAGTTTTCTATAAACTCCATGTAAAGTTTAAGACAATTTTTTAAGATTTTTATTATAATATTAAATTTGAGGAATTTAAGCATATTATTAAGTGTAAATCATATGATTGTTGATGTTTATAGATATGTACATATCATGTTATTTAAATGTAAAGGGAATACTGTAAATTTATGTCAAATTATGTGTAATTTTTACATCATAGTATTAATACTTTATATGTGATTAGCATGATGAGGAGATTGACATACTATACATATTGTGATGTGATGTAAGGCTAATGAGGGGTAGGTTATACTTTACATGATTATATGGTTGATCGTTGGGTCTGGACCTATTAGATGGCTTTTGAATGGGGCATATATTATTTTATTGTTCGGGTTGTATTATTCATGCTAGATTTCACTATGTACGAGTCTATTATTTAGAATAAATTAATTTAGGCCATAGTAGGACATGAGTCTGTCTGTTGCTCAAATGTATTATCTACATCTAAATTTAGACGTATTCAGGATCATTAATTGGGTCAAAATAACTAACTTATCTTGAGTGTACAAGTCATTGTATTTGATGTTTAATACTTTTATTATGGATGTTGAGGATTAAGTAGTGCCATATAGATTTGACACGTATAGTATTAGTGAGATATTTTAAATTTAATTTTTGTTACTCTTTTTCTGACCACATTGTCACAATTGACTTTACGAATGAGAAACACGAGGAGGAGAGCAAAGTCCAGGTGGTTTAGGAGTGCTTCCTTTTTAGTTTTAATTCCTAAATTGGTTTTGGATACATATGATGAATGATTTGTTTACTTATGTTAAGATTTGTTTTATTACATACATACGTACATATGTTGAAAAAACGAATGTCCAAAGGCAAGATAAAAAATCTAGACGAATTCTTAACGTTTTTGTTAGTGTTTCGGTCTTGAATTAGTTTTAGATAGAGAAGGGGAATGATTTATTTAATTATGTTCAGAACTTGTATATTTATTAATCCAAGATGTTGAATTATTAATCCTTTAAATTATTTACGAAATTTGTTTATTAAGTTATTCTATATTGATTGCACATAACGTTTTAACCTTTATCGGTTTGTTGCCCACTATAATTGTACAAACAAAATGTCCAAACAGAAATTTGTTAATATATAATTCGTAATTTTTGGAAACAAGGATTTTGTAACAATGATTGGTGGCAATAATAAAGAAATAATAGCGGCTCCCATAACATATCTCACCAAATTGCATGCTTCAATGTTCAGATTAGCTTAAAATCAGCTTTAAAGACAAATACCACATAAGAGCAGATGACATAATAGAAATGAAAAGTCATTGTTTCAAGCTCACTTTCCACCAAAATTCATGCCTTCAGCTACTGTTTTGAAGGCTGGCCTGGAAGAGATATCCTCCCACCAAGCCTTGACATGGGGACGATCATTCATGAGTGCAGCAGCAGGAGTCTTCATGAGATAGTAGCCGTAAGGTAGGTGGTGGAGATCAGCCAAGCTATAGAAATCTCCGGCTAGGTACTTGGTAGTGCTTAGCCTTGCATCATATATGTCTAGCACTTTTCCTAGCTTCTCCATGTTGGTGTCTATGATTGTCTGATCAGGAGTTTTCCCTTGAATCGGAGCAACGAAGTACTGGTAGACAATTGGAGATATAGCAGGCTGATACTGATGTGCTTCTACCTCCAGCCACACTTTGACCATCGCAGCTTCTTTGAGGTTTTGGTGCCTTATAAGATCGTATCCAGCGTCCTTGAACTTTTCGGACACATATGCTGTGATTGCTCTAGATTCTGGTCAAAGAAACAATACGTAGATGCAGTTGGGTTGTTAATGAGAGGACCTATTTTGGTGGAAAACCTTTGACAGTTTGGTGAAACTATTGGAACAAAGATGTTCACTAAACAGTAGAACAGATAGCACACGCCTTGACGGCTCTACCCACTCCCAATAGAAAATAAAGTGCACCTAAACCATCTCATGCTTTCAATCCTTAGATATATCATATATGTGATAAAAAAAATGCAATCGCTACCCAAGTAAAAATATCAAACTCGTAACATCTTATTCCAAGAGGAGATGCGTTTCTTTAACCAATCTAAGTCTGACCCAGAATAATCAGGCTAAGCCATAAAACAGTGCGAGAGCAAGAAGAGTCTAAGAAATGTAATCTCACCAAACAGTATCAGATCATCATCTTCAAGGGCTGGAATCTGACCAAAGGGCTGCACATAAAACGCTAAAGCAGTGAGCTAAAATAAAAGCGCCGCAAGGGACATTTAGACTTCCAATATACGTACATTTTTAGCCAAGAAAGGAGGCCGCTTGTGCTCGCCGGCAAAGAGTTCAACACGAACAAGCCCAAACTCAACACCTTTCTCATGCAGACAGGTCATCACACGGCAGGTGCACGTCGACATAGGAGCTCCATGCAGTTTAATTAGAGCCATTTTTTGTGCAAGGGATGGACTTGGAGATATTTTCTAGTTTCTACCACTTTTAGTTCCTTGCGAGAGCCTTCTTTGGCCACATATATATTGGCAGAACCTTGTTGATGTAAGATGCTACGAGACATGTTCATGTGCTTGCAGTAGGTCTGCTCTTTGTATGACTGACTGTTCTCTCTGCTTTCATTTTTTCTCCGCTTTCTCACTTATTTGTGTGAATTGGGAAACGTGAGGATCTATTGGTACTAAAGAGTTGACTTGGTCTTAGCCTCTTGAATTTCACATCACCAATAGATTAAGCCCTTTTTTTCGTCAAGGCAATAGAATAGATTAAAATTGATAAATATTTAATATAATATTTTAATACTATAACACTTTTAAAATAATTTTTAAATCGATGAAATTACATAAAATCTCTAAATCTTGTACCTAACTGGAGAAAATTAATTGGAAACCCTAAATTATTTAAAACAAAAATGCAAATTGTGAAATAACTATGCAATGTAAACCGTAAAGAAGAAGAAAATAATAATAAATTCTGACGAAGTGGGACACATCTATCTTATACAGGCCACTACTAACAGTTTGCAACCACAACTCACGTTTCCCTCACCAAATGGTTCTGACTTCTGACAGTCCACGACGATGAAAAGATGTACCTAATCACCAGACACACACACAAAACACATAAATACATATATAGCCTAATTTAAGAGCATCAAACTCTTAATAGTTTCTAAGAAAAAAAATGTTGCGGTCAGTCCATATACTTATCCATCTCACTCCAGGCAACATGTGAAATCCTATAAATTACTAGGGACAATTGGACAAAGGGGCTCTGCTTGAATGAGCAGGCGTGTTAACATTGTATTATTGGATGCTTATTGTGTCAATACCTGACGATTACCACCTATAAGAATTTTACCATGCCATGTAGTCAGCAATTATAAAATACTAGAAATCTGAAACAGTAATAATGTAAAAGATCCAAATAATAATAATGACGCCAATCTTACGTTTGATCCGACGGACCGACAGCGAGCATTGACATTTTGTCTTCCCACCCACGTGGGTGCTGCCTTAGGGACCAAGACACCATCCAGTCAAAAGTCAAAACACACTTCCCACTGCGATTGCTCTTCACATTCAAACCTTGGGCAGAAAGTCTCTGGGAGTATGACACCGGACAGAATTTTAAGTAAAATATTGCTACGACTGTTGATGTTAACCAGATTAAATTAAACAAAGAAAGAAATTGGAAAGAGAAGTTATAAGCAATTGAAATTGAAATGGAAGAGCAGTCATTAAAATTAAAAAGAATGCATACAGCTTTAATAATATATATATCTGTATGTGCCCGTGGGCTAATTAATACTCAGTTAAGGCTGAAACTCACTTATCTTGCATGTGCCCGTGGGCTTACTGTCCTTGGATTGTGGGTCTCTAACTAGTTTGTGAAATAACTAGACAAGTTTTAAGTACCGGAACATGGTAAGGTTACAGTATGTTGGTGTAGACGAGGAATCACTACTATGATTCAGGCCCAATAGGTTGAAGGACCAATTTACCGGCCCTTTTATGAAGTTGGCAAATTAAATTTATTTTTTCTAATATCTGTTTATTTTTATTTATGTTTTTTATTTTTAAATTTAATAAAAAAATCATTTTTGTTCAAGTTTCTATTTTTAATCTTCAAATTT
>JAOTAZ010000004.1:8200142-8214885 GCA_025629785.1 Erythroxylum oxycarpum
AATTGGCTGCACTTTCATGACTGTTAATATACTTTTTGACTCTTAATTTGTGATTTTGTGCTTAAATTAGTTCCTTACAGTGAGCTCATAATATATGCAATTTGCTAGTAAAATTGTTGCAAATTGACATCAATTGCATTATAATTTTTCTAACGACAATTGATACTACAAATTGTTAATTTATATTGTAGGAGAAAAGGGAGTCAAAAAGATCAAAAAGTCAACAGGACGTGAACTCCTTCACGCACGTCGCGACTCATACAGAAGAAGACACGCCGCGGCGAGCAAACAAAGAACAACACGCCGCGGCGTCTATTAATTATCTCACCGTTGCGAGCTAGCCAAGAAGAGCACACCGCGACGTCAACTAATTATTTCGCAGCGGCGAGCAGACGGATATCCAAATTTTAATTGGAAAGTTTACTCACTGTACCGACCTGAACCGTTACCCATCCTTTAAAAATTTACCAAATCAGGTCATCCAACGTCGACTACACATACAGATAGAACACACAACAGATTCGGAGACCTAGGAGGGAGACCATCCAACACTTCACCGTAGTCATTCTCATCTACGACCCTCATCCGCCACCTACGATAACATCATCGACTACTCATCCACCGGTCTCCATCTCTACTATGCGTGACATCAGAACTTCAGCGGTGATGAGGATCTCGGAGTCATGCACGGCTACGGCTTCCACCCTCTTGAAAATGTAACAATGGCTTGAGTTCACGGGCTTCAAAGGGGAGTAATCTGACATTGTCAAATTTTAATTATATTATTGTAAAACTCTGAGTTAGGGTTTATGGTAGTGTGATTAGATTAGCTTGGTTATAGTTTAATCAAGTGCTGAACAATGTTTTGTGTTGTGGATATTGTTATATGTAGAACTTTGATGATTAATATATGAAGTCTCATATATGTCTTTTGGTGATTGTGTTAATCCTTATCATCTGCCTAGTTGTGTTTGATATCGATGATTATGCTTGATCCAAATGACCACATGCATTAACCTGTTCATTTCACACACTAAGATGCTTTTAACAAGGTTCTAAGGAATGGAGTTGATTGATTAAAACCTTGGACTTAAAGGTTCCTTTAAGGTTGATTAATTGAAAACTTAGTGGATTACACTCCTCGAAAATTTGTTTTGAACCGCGATAGCCTAAGCATGTTTTCAAGAGGACTTTATCTCATTTGAACATTGTTTGAACTTTTAAATTTCATTTTTCCAAAAATCCAAAAATATACTTTTTACACATTCTTCTTTGATTTTAGTTTAAGTTCCTCAATTTTGATCAACAATCCGAAACCCCCTTTAATCAACTTAAATTGCAATTTTTGACAATTAGTCTAGCTTAAACCTTTTTCATTCGGTTCCAATCAAGTGAGATGACCCGAGCTTTCACACAATATTACAATGATTGAAATTAATTATTTTTTATTCAGTTTCCAAGAGATTGATCTTTAGATCGAGACGAAGAGCCGATCAATTGGTTATCACGAGTCAATTTACTGATGGAAATTAGATTGCAATCAAGATTAGGAACATAAAGCATAGATTTAAGAATGATTCCAGGTGATATTTGAATAGATCCAATCTCGACCAATTTAGATAAAATGCCATCATCAATCTTCAACGTGAGATTACGGTGACATGGTTAATAGTCAAAGAAAAGTGTCCCATCTCCTGTCATATGATCTTATGCTCCTGAGTCAATGATCCATTGTTTTGATTGTAATTTACCTGACTTAGCATGTAAACTTATTGTTGGTTCAGCAGTAGGATGCTTTGTCAGGGTGTTGTTCAACAACAATTTCAGCAAGTCTAGTTGCTCCTTGGTTAAGGGACTGGATTCGGTTACGCACTGCTGTTCCCTAGTGACATTGGCTGAGTTTGCACGGCTATCTTTGGCTGATATTTTTGGCTTCCAGTCTGCCGGTTTTCCCTGTAACTTCCAACATGTCTCCCTTGTATGACTTGGTTGAGAGCAATGGTCACACCAAGGTCGTCCCTTTCTTGGCTGGGGATTATCTGTTGGTGCTGGAGATCGCGAACTATGAGTAACAAACCCAAACCCATATGGGTTTGGAGGTGGCGACTGACTGCCTAGCATTACCTTCTTCCTACTTTCTTCCTGACAAAATTTTGAAAATGTCTCTCGAAGACTTGGAAGAGGTTTTGTTCCCATTATTCTTCCTCGAACATCATCTAAACTTTTATTCAGACCAAGCAGAAATTTAAAAATTCTTTTTTGTTCTCCTATCTTATGATATAATCCATTGTCCTCCAGACACTTCCACTCATAAAACTCAAACATATCTAATTGCTGCCAATGATGAATTAGAATATTAAAATACTGCGTTACCGTTAATTCTCCTTAACGAAGATCATGAAGAACTGTCTCCACTGCGAAGAGTTCTGAAGTATTTTCAAAACTGGAGTAAGTTTCTCTTTTCATGTAGGAAAAAATTTTCTCCAATATCCACGTTCATGGAGTTTATGAGCCATGACATGATTTTATGATTTTCGACCTTCCACTTCTTGTAGTTCATATTAGTTTTCTCAGGAATGGGAACTTCTCTAGTCAGGTAATCTTCTTTTCATCTGCCACAGATGTACATCCGGACATATTGGGACCACTGAAGATAGTTCTGTCTATTGAGTTTCTGACTTGTGATTAGAGGAGACAGATTCTCAGATGTTCCAGAATTTCCAGAACTAGATTGGACAAGATTTGGGTTGGAAAGAGAAGATGTCTTAGAGACAGAGCTGGCTGCTTCATTTGCCATTTCGGATTTTGTTTTCTAGAGAAGAGAGAAAAAATTAAGATTTCTGGAAAAAAAAAACTAAGAATTTCAGGATGAGAAGAATATTGAAATGTGAGAATGACGGCTAGGGTTTCCTACGCTCTGATACCATGAAGATACTGAATGAATTAATCTTCTTACATAAGAACAGAGTTTGTACATGATATATATATATACATACTTCTATATAGCTAAATAAGGAAACTATCACCTATAAAATAGTAACAAAATAAAGACAATAAAGATTGATTTCCTAATATCTGCAAAATAGGAAACTAACTCCTAACTTTGAGGACTAAATATTCGATAATTATGTTTCCAAAGTACAAAAAAAGTTTCTAGTAGTATGTAAAAGGCCAATCCTTAAAACTGTGTTCATTCACCTCACCCAACGGTTACATAAACATGATAAATTTTACTCTGCTTCTTCTTAGTCTGGAAACTAAAGCTAGCCTGCTTATATTAATTAAAGTTCAAATCTTTTATAATGTATTTTATACTCTAATATTTAAACCAAATTCTTCGTCCTTATTGCTTTCTAAATGTTCTCTCGTGAGCGTCTATCACCTATCGACCCTCGCCCCACCAAAGAAACCAAACCTCTAGATCCACCTCCAGGTTAGGCACATTAGAGACTCTCCATGAATCAAAGAAACCAAGGTAATGGCAGTAATGTTTTGAAATAGATGTCATGGAAAGATAAAGTGCTAAATCGGAATAAGAGCAAGGAATTAGCGTATGATGCAAGGGAGATAGTCCCAGTTGATTTTATTGAAAAAGGGATTGTTACACGAGAATACAAAGATAAGAATAAGAATTTTCCGATATTCCATGTTGATCCTACATACATAGAGAGTTTGGAGGCTCCATGGTGACAATCTGTTATAATGAAGTTGTTGGACCGATCTATCTCCTTTAGGGTTTTATATTCTAAAATTGAGCAGTTGTGGAAGCTTGTGAGAGGGTTTGACGTCCTGGACATTGTACATGATTACTTTGTTGTCAAGTTTGATCACAGTGCTGATTTCGACATAGCTATAGAGAAGGTCCCATGGTTGATATTTGATCATTACCTGACTGTACGACAATGGACATCGGGTTTCTCGACGGTGCATGCTACTGATGATTCTACACTTGTTTGGGCTCGCTTTCCTGTAGTTTTAGTTCAATACTATGATGAGGATTTGTTGCTAGCATTAGCAACGATATTGGTCATTCAGTTAACGTTGATAAGAATACCGCGCTGGCTAATCATGTTCAGTTTGCTAGGGATTATGTTGAGATTGATTTGGACAAACCTCTAGTGGGTCAACTGGTAATTGATGGCATAACGCATTACGTTGAGTCCGAGGGACTTCATACCATTTGTTTCAAATGTGGGAAGTTTGGCCATAAGGAAAATACTTGTCCTCTTTCACTAGCTATGCTAGGTGTAAAGGATGCTGGGTTACCTAAGGAACATATTGGCGGGAAGGAGCAGATGGAGGATGATACGTACCCAATTACAGTTGCTAATGAAGGCGGGGACAGTAACGGCGCAAATCTTGGGCTAGGATTTTGGATGGTGGTAAAGAAAAGGTCCAAGCTAGCCTTCTAACCATTATACGGCTTTACATGCTGATACTTATGGGGATGACGAGCTGTGAGCTTTTGCTAACTTGGGCCATGAGCATAAGAAGCAGGTTGAGTTTACATTTGAGGTTAGGAGCAATAGTGTCGTTAAAAGGCCTGGTAGGCCACCAAGACGACAAGAGATGCCTAATAGGCCCTAAAGCCCGCTCGATTCTGCATCGACAAGTGTGAGTCAGATGCCCATTAGTGATCATGTGGGGGGCCTATTTCAACTTCCTGGGTCTGGACTTAAAGAGTCCCAAAACCGACAGGCCAGTAGAGTTCATAATCGTGCTTCTTCTTCTATTCCCACATCTGACCCAACACTTGTTCTCAATATTGCCTCTCAGTTTCGTCAAGCTTTCCAAGCTTCACCACCACCTCCTCACTCCTTTGCTATACTTCATGATGGGTCAAATAAGTATCGAGTTCAAGTCTTTCAGGGTCGTAAACCCCCTGACCTAGGTAGAGACAAGGACCAAACTTCAGGAAATGGTGCTACTATGACTTTGGCAATAGGAGAAAATTATATTGCACCAGTTACTCCGACTAATGAAGGTGTGGATGTGGAAATGGTTCCAAGCAGTCTTACTTGTTAGTGTGCTCTCCCTTCTGTTGACTTATTATTATTTATGTTTAATATCCTCAATATATTATCTTGGAATTGTTGCGGAGCGGCTCATGCAAATTTTGCAGCTTGTGTGAAGGAGCTTATTAAAAATAATAAGGTGGATGTTTTGATTATTTTGGAGCCTCATACTTCAGGATCAAAGGCTGACATGATCTCTCTCTCTATTGGTTTTGAAAATATTGCACGTGTGGAGGCCTCTAGCTTTTTTTGGGGGTATTTGGTGCCTATGGAATTCTTCAACTATCAAGCTTGAGATTCTAGTGTCTCATAATCAATTAATCCATTTTTTTGTTTGGGATATGTATCACCAAGTCTGGTTCTTGACTGCGGTGTCTGCCAACCCTCATACTTCAGGATGTGTGTACTTTTGAAGAGAAATATCTCACCTTAGTGCCATCACTGATCTTCCTTGGGTACTGATTGGTGACTTTAATGACTACTCTTGCATCAGAAAAAAGCGAGGTGGAAATTTTGCCATGAATAGGGCTGATCGCTTTAAACAAAACATGGATGCTTGTTATCTTATAAATCTTGGGTATAAAGGCTCTCCTTTCACTTATCGAAAGAAGAATAATGGTGCTTTTTCCATATTCATACCTCTTGATAGGGTTATTTGCAATGAAGCGTGGAGGTTACTATTCCCAGAAGCTTCGATTCATCATTGACCACGTACTCATTCTGACTATAACCTAATTGTTTTAAAAACATTTTGGTTTTGTCCCGCCTGTGTGCTCTCGGCCTTTCAGGTTTCAAGACGCATGGACTTTCCATTAGGGTTTCTTTCTCATTCTGGAAGCAGCATAGAACAAGAATCACTCCTCACTATATGACGCTCTTGCCAACGTTACTGAAGTGACTCTTTTGTTTAACAAGGATACATTTGACAGCATTTTTCAATGAAAACGAAGGGCTCTAGCCCATTTGGAAGGCGTTCAATGGAAATTAGCCTACAATCAATATGACTCAATCATATCCTTGGAGCATGATCTTATTAACGAATATAATGACATCCTTCCATACGAAGAAGTTTTTTGGTTTCAGAAGTCACATGTTCAATGGTTGCAGTGTGGTGACAAGAACATTAAATTTTTCCATGCTATGACTATATCTCTTCATAAACGAAACCGGATTGAGTGCTTGCGTGCCCTCAATAGCTCCTAGATCACTGACCAATCAGCTCTCCAAAATGAGGTCTTAAGGATCTTTAAGGACTTATTCTGTAATACTGATGATATTTCCACGCCTTTTCCCCCGATCCCAGATCATACTATGATCTCTGAGGAAGACGTTCACTCCCTTATGAAACCTGTTACAAAAGAGGAGGTTTTAGCTACGCTTGAATCTATAACGTCGTACAAAGCCCCAGGGCCTGATGGATTTCAACCAGTTTTTTATAAGAAGTATTGTCATCTAGTTGGGGATTGTGTTTTCAACATGGTAAAGGACACTTATGCCTTCGAAACTTGCCTTAAGGATATCACTGAAACTATAGTAGTATTAATTCCAAAGGATGGACAACCAGTTTCTATGACTCAGTTCCACCCTATTAGCCTATGTAATGTAAGTTACATGATCCTCACTAAGGTCATTTTCCAACGTCTTCGACCTATCCTAAGTGAGATTATTCTTCCCATGCAAAGAGCTTTCATTCTAGGTAAGATTGCTTCAGAACATATTATTTTGGCTAAAGAGGTTTTTCATTCTATCAGGAAATCTAAGAAACAAGATGGTTATTTGGCTATGAAGATTGATCTTGCTAAAGCCTATGATAGAGTTGACTGGCGGTTCTTGAGGCAAACACTCACGGATTTTGGATTTCTGCTGTCTATCAATTCCCTCATTATGTCTTGTGTGTTTACCTCTTGTCTCTCCATCTTATGGAATGGATACCGTCTACCAACTTTTGAGCCGAAACGTGGGTTACACAAAAGGATCCGTTATCTCCATATTTGTCTATTTTCTGTAAGGAGAAGCTCTCCATGCTTATCTCTAGTTAGGTGTAGTCTAATCAGTGGAAAGCTATCAAAGTCTCAGGAAATGGGCCTCTTATCTCCCATTTATTGTTTGTTGATGACGTGCTTCTCTTTTCCCACGCTTCGTTTAGAGGATGCCAGGTGGTATTGGAGACTCTACAACAGTTTTACTCTTGCTCTGGTATGACAATTAATGAGTAGAAATCTAAAAATTTCTTATCTCCTCATGTTAATCGTCAACATAAGGAACGTTTACGGCTTCATTTTCGTTTGAAATTTACTGTGGACTTAGGCAATTACCTTGGTGTTCCTATCAATGGTACTAATAACAAGGGTGGTTTCAAAGCTGTTTTTGATAAGATTAGTAATTGGTTACAAGGATGGAAAGCCAACCTCCTGAATAAAGCTGGTCGTATGACCTTGGCGAAGTCCACTTTATCCACAATTCCTTTGTATACCATGCAAACTTGCTAGCTTCCTGGTGGTATTTGCAATATTATTGACAAATGTTGTCACGATTTCTTATGGCAATCTATTGAAGGGAAGGGCATTCATTTGTTGAATTGGGAGTCAGTTTTTAGTCACAAAGCTATGGGCAGACTAGGCCTTTATATGGCTCGTGATAACAACATTTCCATGTTAGGCAAGTTACTCTGGGATCTCTCTAAGGATAATAGGACATTTTGGTCTGATGTGTTGCATGGTAAATATTTAAGGAATGCTTCTATCCTTACTTATAAGGCCTCTTCTATTGCTTCCCCTGGATGGAAAGCTATACCTTCACTTGGAGGTAGGGAATGGGGCTAGTATCTCGCTTTGGAATGATAGATGGGTCGAAGATTCTACCTTACATAGATAGGTCTCTCAGATTGATATTCAGGACCAACACTTAATGGTGGGGAACATTCTAAATGATCAGCGCATGTGGGATCTTTCTCACCTGCACACACCCCTAGGGTCAGATGTGTATAATTATATTATTGTTGTTCCAGTCTCTCGGTCCAGGTTGACTATTGATTCGTTAAATTGGGGGGAGAAGGTTGTTGGAAGCTATATGGTGAAATCAGGCTATGAGTTTATTACTCACTTGCCTTATCCTCCTGTTCCTAGCAAGCATTGGATGCGTATTTGTTTCTTTATTTGACAAATTCGTTGGCACCGATTAACTACAAATGAGATGCAATATGAGCGTGGAATGACTCGTTTCCCTGTTGTCACATATATGGCAAAGGTTGGGAAAACAATATCCATGCTCTTCGTGATTGCATTTGGGCAAAGCAGGTTTGGGTCTCTATCCTTAGGCATGTAGAGGACTCTTTTTTCAGGCTTACTATTGATGATTGGATATACTCTTATGTTCTCAACTCCTCGCGACCTTTTCACCATTTTCTCAAATTCATCGTCGTGGCTTGGATTATATGGTGTGCTAGAAACAAAGAATCAATTCAGCGTGAGGTTATATCTTCTGTTGGTCAATTTCAGTAGTTCTTGAAGTTTTTGATGAGTGCAAATGTTCTTTTATATCAGATGCACACCACAATACGAAGTCGAGCAGGTGGGTGTCTTGGAAGGCTCCATCCATAGGCTATGTTAAACTTAATGTGGATGGTAGTTCGGCTGGCAATCTAGGTGCTGTAGGTTTTGGTGGTTTGTTGTGTGATGAGAAAGGGGATTGGATTGTTGGTTATTCAGGATTCCTTAGCCATGCTACTAACAAGCTAGCCGAGCTTCGAGCGATTAACCATGGATTGGATCTAGCTTAGAATCGTGGATATAGAAGAATAGTTTTGGAATTAATCAGATTCACTTCAAGTCATCAATTTGGTCATCGATTCATGCACTCGGTATCACCCTTATTTGAACATCATTAAGATATCAGGATTTTGTTGCAGTGCGATTGGGATTGTTCTATTATTCATACCCTTAGCGAAGGTAATCAGTGTGCAGACTTCTTAGCAAAATAGGGTTTCTCTCATTCTTAACGTTGGTCTATTTGGAAGGCCCCTGGGCCAGGTCTTGGTCAGCTTCTGGTTAATGATGCTTCTTCTCTCGCGTTCTTAAGGCCTTAGGCCTTCTTTGTCTTATTTCCATTTCAACCAAAAAAAAATATATTTAGACCAAAATTTGAGTGAAACATTTAAGTTGAACATTTATAAAATATTTAAATCAAACTGTATGAGAAGTTATTTCCGTTAATTAAATCCCAAGTAGCTTTTCTTTTAGGACATTTAACATGATATTCTTATTTTTAAATAAAAGTAATTTCTACTAATATGCAAAACTCACCCTTGTGGGTAGACGAAGCTGTGACCACCATTCTCATCTAGTGGAGAAAGAAAACACATACTGAACTTGTCAAATTTAGGATAATATTCTAAATTCTCTGTTACCCAAAAAAGTTTCCTTCTTGCCTATCAATTTCACTCTTTCCTCCAACATCTTCAAACAACATAGTGTCGAAGGCAAATTAGGCTTGGTTTGCTTGATGAGTTTGATAGGCAGTGCAGTCTTTGTTAGTGGGTAGTGGGTGAACTACGTGGTTATTGAAGTGGACTGTTATTTACGTTTATTGTGTTTTGTTTGTGCAGTGGTTCTAGAGGATTCCTATGTTTTGGGGATCATGACTCTGTCTTCGTAGGTTGTTAAGTTTCTCTATTTAAGTACCTGTAACTTTGCTTTTGGGGGTAGGAAAGAAAATAATTGTCTTCTCTTCTCCTTTGTTCTGCTCTACCCTAACTTTCTTCATTATTCCCATTAAAAGTTCTTAACATTTGGTATCAGAGCCAGGTTACGGCTCCAATGGGGTCTCGGCAACAATCTAATGCGAAACTCCAAAATGAGGTCCAAGAAGCCCTTGGTCGACATGAATCCATGTTCGATAAAATCCATTCCACTCTACAAACACTCTTGGACAAAATGCAAGCAGTAGAAGTGTCCATGACCTAGTTACGACAAACTCAACACTCTATAGAAAATGAAAGTCCTTTTGCCTATACAAGTAGCTCACCACCTTAACACCAACACCACCCCCTACCACTCAAAACTCACATGCAACACAGCAGGGTCCCAACTCGAACACCACCCTTCCAGACACTAAACACCACTACCAAAAGCTTAACTTTCCAAAACGTGATGGGAACGACCCAAAGGATGGATTTTTCAGGCAGAACAATACTTTGAGTTCAAGGAGGTACTTCTAGAGCAGCAAGTCTGACTCGCCTCAATCCATCTCGAAGGTATCGCTTTACAATGGTATCGTTGGGTGACCAAGTATAAAGGCCCTATGACTTGGGAGGAATTTAAGAAAGCTCTACAACATCCGAAGCCCTCTCTCGCTTGAAGAAAATCGGAACGGTAAACTCGTATCAACAAGATTTTGAAAAACTCTCGAACCAAGTGGAAGATTTACCTGTCAAGTTTTTGGTGGGAAAATTTGTGGCTAGACTCAAGGAAGAACTAAGGTTAGAGTTCAAGCTCAAGCAGCCAAAGACCCTCACTAAAGCCATCGGAATTGCTCGACTTGTTAAAGAAAAACAGAGCTTGAACAAACCCAAACCTGTCAGCTACTCTCCTCGACCAACCCCTACTAAAATGACAGCATAACCTAATTCGGCGGGACTTCTGGGACTAGTGCTACAATCTAATTCCCTCATAACTCTTGGCCTATGCGAAAACTCACGGGATAAGATGCAAGAGAATGACGTGAATGAGGGCTTTGTTTCTACTGTGATGAAAAATACACTCTTGGATACAAGTGTCAACGATCGCAATTGTTTGTCATTGAAGATTGCTCTATGATGACTGTCAAACACAAAATCACCAGCCATGAGGAACCAGAACCACCCGACTCAGTCCCTAAAATATCCTTCCATGCCATGGTGGGAACTATCCATCCGCAAACTTTATGTATGACAGGAAAAATCAAGCACCAAGATGTAACCGTGCTTATTGATGGAGGGAGCACGCACAATTTCATAGATCAAACAACAGTGGATAGATTGGAATTACCGGTGGTTCATGACCAGTTTTTGAAGTCATGGTTGGAAACGGCGAAAAAATAACAAGCTTAGGACGGTGTTTGAACTTGAAACTCCGGCTTCAAGCTTATACGTTGACAGCTGATTTCTACATCTTAGAAGTGTCCTCCTGTCAAGTGGTGCTTGGGGTACAATGGTTACAAACCTTAGGTCCTGTTGAGATGGACTATAGTAAGCTAACTATGAACTTTATGCATAATGGGAAGCTTCAGCGGTTGCAAGGAGTGAAACATAAAGGCATAGAGCCTTTGGACAACCGTGAACTACAACAGTTGACAGGCCAAGGATTTTTTCTTTGTCTTGCAGCACAACATGGAGTTTCGTATGAGGTTCCCAAGCAAGGACCAGACACCCAACAACAACAAGCAGATATTCAACAAATGCTAACAGACTTTCCTAATGTATTTTCATATACCATTGGCCTCCCTCCCAAGAGAGCTTATGACCATCAAATAGTGCTTAAATCAGACCAAGAACCTGTTAGCATTCGTCCCTATTGTTACCCATAGTACAAAACGGCAGAAATCGAGCGCATGGTCTAAGAATATATAGCTTCAGGGATTATCAAACCTAGTCAAAGTCCCTTCTCTTCATCGATTCTTTTAGTAAAAAAGGCAAACGGCACTTGGCGATTCTGTGCCGACTATCGAGCATTGAATAAGCTAACCACCAAAGATAAGTATCCCATATCCACCATTGACGAGTTGTTAGATGAATTATTTGAAGCTAAATTTTTTCAAAATTGGACCTACATTCGGGTTATCATCAAATTCGGGTCAAGGAGGAGGACATCCACAAGATAGCTTTTCGGACGCACGAAGGCCATTATGAGTTTGTAGTAATGCCATTTGGTCTCACAAATGCACCCTCCACATTCCAACATTTAATGAATGATATTTTTCGCCCTTATCTCAGAAAGTTTGTTCTTGTATTTTTTGATGATATTTTGGTGTTTAACAGAACTTGGGTGGACCATTTACACCATCTTTGACAAGTTTTGATTTTATTATCACATCACCAATTGAAAGTCAAGGAATCAAAATGTTGTTTTGGCACCACTCAAATGGAATATTTAGGCCACATTATTACTTTTTAAGGTGTTTCTGTCGACCCAAAAAAGGTTCAGGCTGTCCAAATGTGGCCAATTCCCACCTCGGTCAAAGAAGTCTGCGTTTTCCTTGGATTAGCCGGATATTATCCTAAATTTATCCGGGGGTTTGGAACCATAGTTGCACCCCTCACTAGATTAACAACTAAGGAAGGTTTTGCTTGGTCTTCTAAAGAATAGCAGTCTTTTAAGCAACTAAAGCAAGCCTTGACCACTGCCCCAGTGCTTCGGTTACCTAATTTTTCTCAGCAATTCATTGTGGAATGTGATGCTTGTCGTAGCAGCATTGGAGCCATTCTATCTCAACAAAGGAGACCCATAGCATATTTCAGTGAGGCACTTAAAGGCTCGACTCTATCATTATCTACCTATGACAAAGAAATGTTGGCCATCACTAAGGCAATCAAGAAGTGGCATCCTTACTTGTCGGGGCAAGCATTCATTGTTCAAACAGATCAAAGGAGCTTGAAATATTTACTTGAGCAAAAAGTCAGCACTTCCACACAAATTAGGTGGCTTCCTAAAATATTGGGATATGATTATGAAATACGCTATAAAAAAGGTGTTGAAAACGTTGGAGCTGATGCATTATCTCGAGTAAGCCAATTTGAATTCTATGCAATTTTCATGCCAACGTGTGATTGGGTAGAGGTTCTTAAGGAAGAGATAAATAATGATCCTTTTTATGATCGAATAAAGTTGGTTGCTACAAAATCTCCACAGTTGTATCAACAGAGAAATTCTATTTGGTATAAAAGGGGCAAAATATTATTGAGTCCTATTTCAAAGCTGATTCCTATTCTTCTATCAAAACATCAACGTTTCATCAATTGGTGATCAATTTGGATTTTAAGAAAACCATTAGTCGAATTTGTAGTATGCTTCTTTGGCTTGGAATGAATGCTAACGCTCAACAACACATACGTGGATGTGATGTATGCCAGAGGTGCAAGAGTGACACACTCGAACCTGCTGGTCTCCTTCAACCGTTAGATATACCGGAGCAAATATGGGATGATCTTTCAATGGATTTCATAGAGGGTTTGTCTTTGACTCATGGTTATTCTGGTCATAGTTGATCGCCTCTCAAAATATGCCCATTTCATTCCGCTTCGCCATCCGTTCACCGCTTTGACAGTCGCAAAGGTTTTTAAGTCCATTGTGAAGCTTCGTGGGGTTCCCAAATCTATTGTCAGTGATCACGATAAAGTTTTTCTCAGTAACTTTTGGAAATCTCTATTTGACTTGTAGGGTACCACGTTACGGATGAGTTCTAGCTACCATCCACAAACTGATAGACAGACAAAAGTTGTCAATAGAGTCTTGAAACAGTATCTTCCTTGTTTCATTCACAACCGTCCTACTAAATGGAATGATTGGCTTGTATGGGCCGAATATAGCTATAATACGAGTGTTCATTCTTCCACAGGTATCACTCCCTTTCAAGCAGTATATGGTCGGGCACCCCCTAATCTGTTATCATATGTCTCTGGTACCTCCTCTGTCCATTTGGTGGACCAATTGCTCAAACCAGAGATGATATTCTTAAGATCTTGCGGCACAACTTATCTGAAGCACAAAATCGAACTCAAGCGAACCAACATCGACGAGAAATTGAATTTGCGATTGGAGACCTCGTTTACATAGGTTTGCAACCTTACCGACGACAGTCCGTTGTTTTTCGCAAGTCACTCAAACTGTCTCCGTGTTTTTACGGTCCGTACAAAATCTTAGTCTGTGTAGGACCTGTTGCTTATCGTTTAAAACTGCCAATTGGTTCCTTAATTCATAATATTTTTCATGTGAGCCAACTTAAAAAATGTGTGGGTGCTACTGTCGCTTCTCTGCCTCCTCTGCCTTCAGTTGCAGATGATGCAACCATTCTTCCACAACCAGAGGCCATTGGATCAAAGGGTCACGCAAAAGGGGCGTTATAGTCCTAAAGAAGAAGTTCTTGTCAAATGGTTAGGTGTCCCTGCTGAAGATGCGACGTGGGAGAATAAGTGGCGTTTTTCTCGCACATACCGTGATTTCCGTCCTTAAGGACAAGGCCAATTTTTTTTAGGCAGGAGGAATGATAAGCAACATAGTCTTCGTTAATGGGTAATGGGTGAACTACGTGGTTATTGAAGTGGGCTGTTATTTACATTTATTGTGTTTTATTTGTGTAGTGGTTCTAGAGGATTTCTATATTTTTGTGATCATGACTCTGTCTTCGTAGGTTGTTAAGTTTCTTTATTTAAGTACCTGTAACTTTGCTTTTAGGGTAGGAAAGAAAATAATCGTCTTCTCTTCTCCTCTGTTCTACTCTACCCTACCTTTCTTCATTATTCTCATTAAAAGTTCTTAACAAAGTTTTAAAGAAATGGAGATGTAAGCTCTCGGGTTGGAATGCTTGAAGGTTACTTTTGAAGCGAAGAATCTAAAAATTGGTTGTCCGAGGAACCAACATGGAACATTGATACACAGAAAGATCCAAAACCGAGTTTGTGTTGGCATGGATTGGTCCAATTAATACGTTGCATCCGCTTAATGCTTTCAAGCTCTCTGTGAGAAAAAAGTCGTAGT
>JAOTAZ010000004.1:8252651-8264047 GCA_025629785.1 Erythroxylum oxycarpum
GTTGAAATCCATATTGCAGCTAGGGAGAAACAAGAGTTTATCATAGGATTAGACCCACCTCCTGTCATAGACGATCCTAAATATTAGAAGTGGAATGTTGATAGTTAAAAGGTCAGTGGTTAGCTACTCACCAACATGAAACCGAAGCTGATGAAGAGATATATACGATTACTTACAACTAGAGCAATCTAGACAGCTTTATCCAAGGCGTATTATAATGGAAGCGATGAAACCCATATTTTTTCATTGCATCAGAAGACATGGATGCTTAGATAAGCTGGTCAGAACTTAGCCATTTACTTTAGTGAGCTTTCTAAACTCTTTACCAAGTTGGATTATCATGAAACTTTTGTTATGAAAGATCCCGATTATGTGAAAATATATGGGGACTCAGTTGAACATGTGCGTGTTTATATATTCTTAAACGTTTTGGATTTTGATTATGACCAAGTTCATGGTGAGATTTTACGAATGGAACCCAAGCCATGTCTTGAAAAAACATATGCATATGTGCGCCGAGAAGCTAATCGAAGGGTCATACATCGAACTGAATCAACTGGAGAGGCTACAGTACTCATGGCCAAGGGTGGAAAATTTCATAAGCAAAAGAACAATGGGAACACTGAAAGGATCTATGAGGTTTCCAAGTCTTCCGAAAAAAGGGGAGTTAGTCAATTGTATTGTACAGATTGTGAGATGGTTGGTCACACAACTGCACATTACTATACCAATATAGGATATCCACCATGGTGGGATCCCGAAAAAGCACCTAAGTGCAAAGGGAGGCAAATCTAATGGAGTCTTCCTTATAAAAAAAACAGGTTGATGAGGGGGAGAAAGAACATTCAATTGTCTTGAATGTCATATCTACTGGTAATTCTTTTAAAGCATCCTTTCTGTCTAGTTCAGAAACTTAGATTATTGATTCAGGAGCGACTGAGCATATGACTTCTGATTGGACTGTGAAAGATATGCACAAACCAACCATCCATGAAGTCAAAATCGCGAATGGTGAAATTGTAACCGTAATTGGTGAAGGTTCTAAAACTTTAAATGAATTAAACCTAAACTCTATTCTTGTTATTCCCTTTTTAAATTATAGCCTATTATCTGTTTCACAAATAACAATTGCACTTCAATGCATCGTAATATTTTGGCCTTATTTTTGTGTTTTTAAGGACATCAAGACGAGACGGATGATTAGCTGTGGCATTAGGAAGGGAAATCTATATTATTTGGATCTTAAGCCATCATCTTCGAAAACTCTGGCAACGTCATCATGCTTATTTGCTACTTCACCTAATATTTCTAAACTTTGGCTTATTCATAAACAATTGGTCACTCTTCGTTTGGATATTTGAAACATTTATTTCTAAATAAATTTATAAATCTTGATTTGAAATCTTTTGAATGTGATGTGTGTGCATTGGCAAAAAGTCGCAGTATAAATTTTAAGTCTCATGTTAATTTTAGTCTTAAACCATTTATGCTTGTTCATTCTGACGTATGGGATCCTTGCAAAATTCCTAATTTAAATGGTGCAAAACGGTTTGTGTCATTCATAGATGAGTGCAGTCGTATGACATGGATTTATCTCATGAAAAATAAAAGTGAAGTATGTGATTTATTTCAAAAATTCTTTGTCATGATTTCAAATCAATATAAAATGAAAATACAAGTCTTAAGAACCAATAATAGAGGCGAATGTGTGAATCATGAATTTTCGGATTTATTAGCAAAACATGGTATTATTCACCAAACCTCATGCCCTTATAACCCACAACAAAATAGTATTGCTGAAAAAAATAAGCATTTATTAGCAATGACAAGGTTTATATTGATTGGGTCTAGAATGCCATTACAGTTTTGGGGCGAATCTATTACTGCATCCACTTACTTGATAAACCAACTTCCTTCCAAGATTTTAAACTTAAGAACCCCTCTAGACGAATTGGCTAATCATGTAACAATGCCTTCGATTTCTAATATGTCTCCAAAAGTATATGGTTGCATTGCGTTTGTACATGTGCATTCTAATGAACGAAAAAGTAAACTCCATCCACGAGCTTGTAAGTGTGTGTTTGTTAGGTATGATGTGAATCAAAAAGATTATAAGTGTTATAGTCCTATTTTACGAAAAATGTTTGTAATTAGAGATGTAACATTCCATGAAAATACTTTTTATTATGATAAGGAGGCAACTGAAAGTAAGGGGGAGAAATATGAATTAGAATACATGCAATCCACTAGAAACCAAGGTAGTGAAAATGAATTTAAAAATGAAGTGCGTAATTTACATGAACAAAGCGTAATGCATGGTTTACATGAGCAAAACACATTGCATAGTTTACATGAACAAAATGATTTTGAAACTGGAAACAGAGAACCTAGTTTTAATCATAATAAAAGCCCAACCAAAACAATGGATTCTAGTATAGTAAGAACAATATCATGCATGAAAATAAAGACTATTTTTTTTACCACAAACAGAACCCATGCATGACGAAATTTTATATGATAAAAGTCAAAGCAATGAAATACAAAGTGAAGTTAAAGATGGACAGGATCTCCGTATGGACCTAGGAGCTGAGGACGAAGAAGAAAATATAGATGAACTTCCTTTATCATAACCATGTGTATCTCGACTTGATGTTGAAGAAAAACGATCCTTACCAAACAGAACCACTCAAGGTAAGCCAAAACGGACGTATGAATTGACACTATCTTCTACCCCAAGATACCCTCTTACTAATCACATGTCTTATCACAGGATCAGTACGAAATCTCAGTCTTTTTTGAATCAAATATCTACAGTTTTTGTTCTTAACAGTATGCAGGATGCTTCGGAGGACCTAAGGTGGAGAAAGGCAATGGAAGAAGAAATGAAATCATTGGAAAAGAATGAAACATGGGAAGTGGTAAACTTACCCAGTGGAAAAAAAGGCAGTCAGATGTAGATGGATTTTCACAGTAAAATACAAGGCCAATAGTGAGATTGAAAGGTTTAAAGCAAGATTTGTAGCAAAAGGGTATAGCCAAGTATATGGAATAGATAATGAGGATACTTTTGCACCTGTTGCAAAAATCAATACAGTACATATACTTCTTTCTCTTGTCGTTAATTATGATTGGTCATTGTATCAATATAATGTGAAGAATGCTTTCTTACATGGTGTTCTTGAAGAAGAAGTATATATGGATTTACCATCTAGTTGTAGCTTGAAGACAGAAAGAAGTAAAAGGGTCTATCGGTTGAAGAAATCATTGTATGGATTGAAACAATCCCTTAGAGGATGGTTTGGAAGGTTTACAAATTCTAGGAAAATTTTTTGTTATAAACAATGCAATTCTGACCGTGCCTTGTTCTTTAAAAGGTTTGGGGATAGAATAACTTTGTTGATTATATATGTAGATGATATGATTATCACAGGGAATGATGCTACAAAAAACTTATCAACTCCATTTGAAATGAAAGACCTAGGAGAATTGAAATATTTTCTAGGGATTGAAGTCTTAAGGTCGAAGAAAGGAATCTTGTTGAGCCAAAGGAAATAAGTGTTAGAATTGCTGAAAGAAGTAGGAATGACAGCTTGCAAGCCAGCTGATACGCCAACTACAGAAAAAATCAAATTGACCTGAGATTGTGAGAGTACACCAGTAAACAAAGAAAGATACCAACGATTAGTAGGAAGGTTGATGTGTCGTGCACATACTCGTCCTGACCTTGCCTATTCAATAAGTGTGGTCAATCAGTACATGCATGCACCATGTGAAGAATACCTTGAGGCTGTGATGAGAATCATAAAATACCTGAAGAACTCACTAGGAAAGGGAATTTTATTTTCAAAAATAAAAGATATGAAAGTTGAGTGCTATATTGATGTAGGTTGGGCTGGATCAATTGATCATAAAAGGTCAACTGCTAGGTATCTAACATTTGTAGGTGAGAATTTAGTAACATGGTGAAGTAAGAAACAACCAATAGTAGCAAGATCAAGTGTAGAAGCAGAATATAAAGGCATGGCAGTAGGAGTATGCGAAATATTATAGGTAAAAAATCTACTTGAAGAATTGGGAATTGATTTTATTAAACCTATGAATTTGTATTGTAACAATAAAACAGTGTGTGATATTGCTCATAATCCTATACAACATGATCGCACAAAGCATGCTGAAGTTGATAGGCATTTTGTCAAGGAAAAAATCAAAAATGAAGAAGTTTCGGTTCCTCACGTTCGTTCAAGTAAGCAATTGGCAGATATTCTAGCTAAAACTGTAGCAGGTCCTGTGTTCCACAAGTTCTTGAAGAAGATAGGATTGGAAGACATTTTTTCTCCAACTTAGGGGGAGTGTTGCAACCAAAAGAATAAAAGTTGGAGGAGATTACTCTGTGATTATAGTGATTAGTATTCAGTTTGTATTTACTTATTCTGTCTCCTTATTAGACCCGTAATTATTGTGTAAATTTACACTAGCAAAACCTAACCTCAAGTGTATATATATACACGAAGAAAAAGGAGGAAATCTATACAAGAAAAAAAATACTTTTACCCACGTACACTTCACGTGAGTCTGTTTCCATTTGAGCAATTCATTTTGTCAAGAAACAATAAACTTGTCTAGGGCATCAAGTATTCAAGTTGCTTAACCAAAAAGTTCAATCGTAGTAGTCTAAAAGCAGACGCTCAGTATCAAGCAAATTGCTCTAGTTACTGAACTTGGAAAACCTGCTCTATCACAGTCAGATGCTTGTTTCATCATTTAATTTCATACACGCATTGCATAGCATATGTCAAGCCGACATTTTAGACTTCAGAGAAAACGTAAAGGCTAAAAAGTATCAATTTTTTTAAATAATACCATTTACTTCCCTTCAATATTGACTTTCGTCGCCCCTTTGCGTCCATAGCCAGACTTTACATTGGCCCTTCATTTGTTTCGATCTGCCTTCTATGTTACTTCCCTACGCAGAATAGTGAGGCCCATATTATATAGTGAGGCCCATATTATCTTATATCGTCCATTATGGCGTCTAAGACTGCATGCATGTATCATATGTCCCTTTTTGTTGTTCTGTTCCAATGTAAACTGAAGTGCCAAAAGGTTTGGAGCAACTTCTACACAAACTTTTATCTTTCCATATGTTGGCTAAAATATAAATTCCGGTCAAATAAGTGAAAAACAGAATAAAAATATTATAGTTTTTAGAATTGAAATGACGTATTCTATTCCTTAACAATGACAAATTCTTTTATGGCCATAAACGGTGGCTGCTGAAATTATCCGGTTACTTTTCCACTTTCCATAATTACGGAGGTCCATTACCCGACTTTTCAGAAGCTTCTTGCGTAGATGGAGCTTAGAGTGCATGTGAACACCTAAACTGTCGACACTGCTTCCCAATCATTCTATGTAGTTTTGTTCTCGTCACCCTTTTGTAGAAAAAAGCCAATTTGTTTTCTCAGCGGACTTTTCCAAGGTTGTCCTACATTAACATGCTTTTGAATTTACATCTATAAATTTTCTTGGAAAGAAAACGAAAAGACTGCAAATTTGCTGCGATACAAGCCCACGATCACATCTTGTCTTCCAATTTAAAATATACCCGTAAAACAACAAGACTTTTGTTGTAAAACTTAAATTCCTCTAATTTGTCAGCTTCATGCTCCGGCAATAATCCAACAAGAGTTTATGATAAATCTTAGTCAACTAAATGAAACAATGATGTTAGAACACGCCTATTCCAATTGTTAAAGACTTGCAAGAAGCGAAAATTAGAAAAAGGAAAGCAACCACCTTTAGAAAAGTGACAAATAATCTGAGTGCTAATGTACAATCGAGAATGAAATTTTCATTCTATACATACTGGATCATGAACTAGTAACTGCGTTCAATCTGAAAAAAACCTAAAATTTCAAAAGCTTTCAATTTAATTGTTAAGTCCGGAGTGATCCGATGTTAGCTTTGCCTTCATTAAGTTTGCACTGAAAGTCCCATGCTTGGATTTTTCGAAGATGAACAGGGGCATTATTGTTTTTCACTTTTGTGTCTTTGTCAATTCCATTTCATTGCCGTAGAAATTAGCTTTTGCGTCACAACTCACACCGACAAAGACAACCTTATTAAACTATTACAAAACCACATTTTGTTCCTGTTTTGTTGCCACTGCTAAAAATGAAAAGGTGAATGTATCCATCTTCCGATAATGTAATAGCACACCTTTATATTAAAAAAAAAAACTGAAATGGTTGCAATTTATTGTCAACTAGAAATAAAATCAAAATGAACTGCAATTTAATATGCGCGGAGTTGGGGGCTTGATTACTCCTCCTAAACTAAGGAGGTGCTTGTTTAGGGGTAACGAAGAGAAATGTATGGGTATGGAATGAAAACTCATGTTTGGTATCAACAGGGGTAATACTTTCATCCCCACTTTCAGCAATACTTCATACTTGTGAATTACTAGAGGAATAAGATTCATTATTGGCTATGTTCCATTCCCATTTCTTACTATATTTATTCCTATTTCTCTTCCCATTATCTTCTGTAAACCAAGCGCATCCTAAATCTTGCGAACAGTAAAAACAAATGATTGCGAATGACATAAGCAAACAAAGTTACAAACGTTTTATGCATATGCTTAGAAAGGATCAGGTCCTCTTTTCCAATTATCTTGTTCCAATCCTATTCTCTCCCTAAAACAATGTTGGTTTATATCTACATACAAGGTACTTTTGAGACAAAAACAGAATTACATCATAGTAATTAAGACTGAAAATCTGATACCATGCTTGAAACGGTTCAACTTAACCCGCATCCAATTTCTTGCCGGTGAGCAATGAATTTTAATAAGATAACTGTCAATAATTATGTTTATATGGATTTTTATGTCGATAATTGTGCTCTGACAATGAGTGTATTCAATAATAACCAGCAAACTGTAACTTATCAGGTTTGTTTTTTTAAAGTCAATAATGATGGAGGAGCTGCCGGTTGTTACCGTTTGCATCAAATAACTAAATAAGCAAATCCGTCGACACTGGTAGTTTATTTATATGCATTTAGGAGAAGGTCAAATCACTAAAATATCTTATATTAAAGAAAGTGACGGTGTTATTTCTGGACTTTGGAGAGCTGATGCGGTGGTTCCTACGTTTCCTTGAATTAAAGAATATTAGAAGAGAGATGAAAGGAGGGTATGATCTAGCTCTCTAATCATAATTTCAAACCTTTAAAAATATTAATTGTGAAAAATGAAAATATTGTTTACTTTATTAATCTAATTTTAAACATTAAATAATTGAGAAGTTGCTTTTTAAGATTGAACTTCTAAATTGATAGGGATCAATGGTCCTAAACTAATTTGCCCTCAATATTTAATTATAAACCACATTGCTAATTGTTCTTGAACAAGGAAAGTATATCACTATAATAAAATGATTATCCTAATAATAAACCTCAACATAACATCTATACTCAATCTCATTTATCGTGAAACATATGAATTCTGTACACACGATGGGGAGCAAAGCCTTGCATACCTCTGAAAGCAAACTAGAGAACCAGCCAAAAGTATACTGTATCATGCACCTGTCCTCGGGGCCCAATTTTTTAATGGTTTCAGCATATGCCTTCTGGTTGGCTATATAATTTCTTAATGGTTCAAATTTGGACTTGTCTATTAACAACTTTTCAACTTACCAACGAATAAAGTGGGCCTCGCATGTTGTCGCATCTGTTGCTTAATTGAATTAACAAAGTCATTATTTAAAGATTTTCTCCTTAATTGTCTCGGGTGAGTTGCCCCTGGAGAGATTGTGGACGGTCAACTTTGCAAATAGTTTCAAGCATCCACAAAACTTCATCCGTATGGTTTGGTTGGATACACGGGATTTTGTTAACATCCACTGGTTGGAATGAAGATGACATCTTCTTGGAGGCCAGCTAACGAAAAAGGTTCAATAAGATGGAGCTACTATTGCTCCAGGGCCATTTGAGCTTTGCATTGACAAGTACTCATTCTCCCCCGAAGAGAAAATAAAGGATGAAAAGGAATGTGAAACCAATTTTCATTGACATGAAAACCAGCTACATGGGCCTTTTGATTTGAAAAACGAAAACGACTTGTTTATATTTTTTGTATAGAAGGTCGAAATTAAATAGCTTGACATTTACCAGTGAGTTTCCCCAAAATATCTCTAAGAATTTTCAACTCATAATATCTTATAGTAGGAAGTTCTTTGCTGAAAATCGCCAGACGGGTTATTTGTATGTTACAAGAGGCTGATAGTACTTGAGAATTTTAGGGTTCCAACCCTAAAAAGAGTACACTCTTCCTTAACATTAATGAAAAATAGCACTAAAAATGATTTTAAAATGTTGAATAGGAGACTACCTAGAATTAGTATTTCTAAATTTTTATTATTCAACAATCTGAATAGTGAATAGCATGTTTAGTTGGATCTTCTCTTATGCCTACCAGTGATACTGATAGAAAATTAAATGTTTCCTATGGTAGGATTTTAGACTGCGCCCCAGTTAAACTCAAAAAATCGTAACATTTGGTTCACCCCGAAATCTTGACTTACAAAGTTCTCTAAACTTTAATTGATTAATGGTATATAATTTAAACAAGTTACTATTTTTTAATAAATTAAGTGCATTATTAGTAACACATGCATAGAGAAGATGGTTTGCCATACAACTGATTAAACAAGTCTATGCTAGAATAGCAGCTGTAAGTACCAAAATTACATCATTCCAATTTTAAATCGAAGTTCTTGGATTGAACTTCATGCGTCAATAAGATAAGTACCAAATTACATCATTCCAATTTTAAATCCAAGTTCTCCATGCGTGAATAAGATTTTCCTATGCCAGATGATGATTGCATCTCCAATTAAGTTCTGCAACTTTAAACGCAATCTTACTCATAGTTTAAGTGTCTGGTTTAGATAATTAATTACAATTAGTCAATAATTCCTCTTTAAAGTAAATATAATCAAGTACTAAACTAAAAGAACTGGGAGGAGGTTGTGTAGCGAATCTTACGGTAGAGACACAGAGCAGAACGCCAGACGATTGGTTGGTTGTTGCCATCAAGCCCATCTCTAAAGAGTTGAATGTTATGGTCTGGCTGTTGTCATCCATACGAGAACCGCTTCTTATTATTGGCTACCCTTGAGCGTGGTTACCTAACACCATATTGAAGCCGTGTTTGGGCCACTTGAGACTATTTTTCACTTTTTTGTTCTCCATGAGCAAAAAGAGAAGTCACGTTGGAGAAGTGGTAGTTGGACCTTTCCGCGAGGCTTCCCGTGAAACTCTGGCTAAAGAATGCACAGTTTACACGTGAGGATGACCAAACCACACGTGACGGCCTTATTCTTCGAATATCCATCCTGATTCTAGTCCATGCCGCCCTCTTTTTCTTTTTCTCTTTTCTTCTAATTAAGAATTGATCTCTTTAAGTCTAACCTATAACGTAATACCTAGGTAAAAGAAGAAAAAATATGTTATCCTCTATCAGAACTTAACTATTAGTAGAATCTTTACATAATTTTAATAATTACACATCACAACTCATTTAAAAATGAAAATTATGGGAAAGATAACTTACTCACCACTCCATTAATTGATAATTGTACAAATTGAAGCCAAATAATTATATCATCACATTAAATGAGATTAAAACTTGCCATTTTTTAATTGTTGGTCAACCCTTGCCTTTTTGTTGGCTTTGTCAAGAAGAGGATTCATAAGTCTTTTCCCACAATATCATAAAAACTCAATCATATGGGTTCATGGTAATAATATCTATGATTATACTACATAGTTTGTTAACATCAAAACATTTCATAGTTAATTAATACAATTAGTTAACATCACTATATCACAAACGTAGATATTTAATTTTATACTAGTGAATTTGGGATAAAACCAAAAAATAAAAACAAAAACTCAGTACACAAAACTCTTCACTTTACGAAGTTATAAAGGAACATTAATTATACGCAACTTTTTCTTTGCATTATATAAAAAGACCGTTTCAATAATTTAAACTCATAATTTGATAAGGACTTTAGGAGAGCCGCACCCCAATTGGTATCAGAGTCAGGCCTTGGAGTGGTAGCCTGGGAATGCCAGCCGTGACCAACGTGGTCGTAACCAACAAGGATCTCATAGTGGTGGCCCATGGAGTGGTGACCTGAAAGTGTCAGCCGTGACCAACATAACCGTGACTAATGAGGACATTGGTCCTTATGGGGGGACGAATGTTACGGTCTGATCTAATTGCAAGGTATAAAACTTGAATCTCATATTGGTTAAATACAAAATTGATGTGAAATTTATAAGGACTTTGGGCTCTTTACCATCATAAGCTAGCTTTAGGAGAGCCACACCCCAAAAGCTAGCTTATGAGGGTAGAGAACCCAAAGTCCTTATAAACCCCACATCAATTTTGTATTTAACCAATATGAGATTCAAGTAAATCCCATATCAATTTTGTATTTAACCAATATAAAATTCAAATCTCATACCTTACAATTAGATCATACCATAACATAATTTTTTTGTTACAAAAAAATAAGCTTATCAATTATTTCAAATGTTGCCTCTAAAGTCTATTCCCTAGTTTCTAGGTTCTATTCCCATCTTAAAAAGTCTATTCCTTAGTTTCTAGGTTCTATTCCCGTCTTAATATAATAGGTCTACACAAAGAAGAAGATTGTTGTATTAATTTTTGGTAATGCTGATGAATTTCACTCTTTAGAATACAGAGCCTTTGTTATGCAGTACACGTCAAAAAAAAGCTTTGAAAAACTCAATGCCATATTAATTTATATATTTCTAAATAGATTCAAGAAAAATGTTGTATACAGGCTTTTACGCTACTTCATTCTAAATGTTCTATAATATTAAAACGTTTACATTTAATAACACGCCAATCACACACAAAGAAGAGACACTATAATGTATAACTAGCACACAAGCGCATAGTATAAACGCAATCGCCATGCGGTCTAAATACGCACAGCACAAAAGTTTAATTATGATTCAAATTCCTAATAATTCACTCTTTATAATGACACATAAATAAACTCCCATCCAACCTATGTAATAACTCTTTAAATGTGCTGCAATCAATATTTCGGTTTTTATTTTAACTTGATAAATACAGTTATTTAGTCAAAATAATATTTCAAATTTCAACAATATTATGAGACTAAGTTTTAATACAAAACTAATTTTATATATTAAAAAATATTTTATGCATTGTTTAAACATTATTTTTATATTCTTTTCAATTTTTAATATTATTTTTAAATATTCTTTATTTTAATATAAATATGTATGTTTAATTTTTTTAACATTTGAAATAATTTTACTTTATT
>JAOTAZ010000004.1:8305578-8319697 GCA_025629785.1 Erythroxylum oxycarpum
TTCTGAAAAGATGATTTTCCTTTATGTTGAGACTTATTCCTAGTAAACCCTAATCCGGTTTTATCACTAGGATGTCTACATTTTCCTAGCATATCGTTCATCTTTCTAGTACTTTTAGTAAAAGTAACTAGGTCAGCTGAGAGACTGTTAATCCTGAGTTTCAGCTGTTTGATCTCTTCAGATCTATCTATGACTCTATTTTTCTTCATTTACTCTACTTGTTTTTTCAAGCTCATGTTTTCACTCTCTATCTCTTGTGTATGTTTCAGGTTTTCCACGTACTTTTTCTTTAACAGTTTGTACTGTTTCAGAATAGCATGGGAATCCTCCAGTAATTCCACGTATGCATCTTGCAAATCATTATAGTTTGAGGTTACCTCCTCATCACTTCCTTCTTCAGCTACCAAACATATATTTGCACGTTCTGATGTCTCCGAGTTCGTATCTGATTCAAATGAATCCAGATCCTCCCAAGTTGCCATCATGCTTTTCTTGTCGTCTCTATCCTTCTTTGGTTTTCTTTCAACGTCGGACACTCGGACTGGTAATGTCCCGGCTTGTTGCACTCGTAGCATGTGATGGATGTCTTCTCGATCTTTCCATCATCTTCGCCGTTCTTTCTGAAAGTTTCTCAAGTATTGATAAGCTTTTTATCTCGCTCTGACAAAGTCTCTAAGCTCTTTGACACGGCTAATATTTAAAGCCTTCGTCTTCAACTGCTTCTTGATTCTTTAAAGAAACGGTTATTCAGTTGAGTTCTATAACTGACTCAGACTGATGCTTCCGTTTGTTTTCTTTCGACTGTTTTCTACTTTTAGTTTCCATCAATTTTTCGCTTCCGTATGTGTTTATGCTTTCGTCTGCTTTTCTACTTTTTTCTGTTTTTCATTTGTCTGCTTTTCTTTTACTTGACTTCCTTCTGCTTTTCAAATAGTTTTCGTATGTTTTCCATTCGTCTATTTTTTTACTTGGCTTCCGTCTGCTTTTCAAATAGCTTTCGTCTGCTATTTTGACTTAACATATTCCATTCTATTATGAAATCTTCAGACAAACGATGGAAGTATGTTACGTTCCATCCCATCCCATTATTAACCCTCAAACCAAATAGAGCCTAAATCACTCAGATTTACTTCTTCTAGTAATTATTGATTTTGGCTCCTAAAATTGTCTATCTTTCTAATAGTAGATTTTAACTCTTGGACACAAATCTTGTGCTCCACTTTTAATTCTACTTCTTTAAAGAACAATTTGACATTTTTCACATTTCTTCATTTCCTCAAAATCCTCAAAGATTTACTGAATTTGGTATTTATTTTATGCAGTTGCAGTTGCCACAACTTCCCTTTATGAAGATCTACTTATTGTGTTCCTTTATAATTAGAACCTTCATCAGCTTATTAATAGGCACGATGGTGGTTATTCTTACCAACATTTATGATTATGTCCCTACCTTTTCCTTGTCCTTATTTTTTGAAGACTCTCCTTAGGATAACATTCAAATTTGAATTGTATTTGTATGATCTTCATAGAATTTTTTTCGTCAAATTTAGAAAAGAAGGGATGTGAATCGTGTTGCCTTTATATAAGAGCAAAAGTTGATGAAGAGATGATACTTTGAATTCTTATTTTCAAGTAAGGGTTTTGTCTTCGTCCCAGAAGATTTGACAAATGATGAAGGGAGTTTTATAGAGGAGACAACATATGACACTAAATGAGAATTTCTCCAACTTTAATGAATTCATCGAAATCTTTACCTTAACTTGTAATCCTATTTGACTTCCAATGAAATCTAGGATTATGTTTTTCATTTTTGGCACTTCACCTTTCCTTGATAACTTTTACACATAGTTAGTATTTGGGTCCAAAGTACTTTCCTCATAAGGGTCATATCTTGTAAAAGATGTTGTCCTTAGGGTTGGCTTCTCCTAGGGTAATGGCTTGATTCTTCCGAACCTGGCAACAACTTTCTACCACTGAAGCCTCCTCTTTTGAGTTCTAGTTAATGGTACCAGATTATTAGGATGCCTTAGTCACTACTACTAATGAGATGCTGACATCTAAGGTAGTATTACAAATCGAGGTTGTCTATGCTAAAAACTTGGTGTTCAATGATCAACTCTTTACTTGAAGATTTGAGTGAATTTTATTTTATGATTCTGTCTTACAATTTTTTCTTTCTTTAAGATTTAAGGAAGCTATAAATTTTCATTCTTAGAATTAGTATTTAAATTGTAATTTGGAACAAAAACACTAGTACCTAAATTTATAATTAATGCCAATTGATCTTCTATAACCTTCAACTTCCTCTTGATATCCAACAAAAGAGTTAGATCGAACTCAATTTCATTAACGATTGCAACCGATAGTAATGGATCTTCATCTATCAACATGGTTTGGTTTGCAAGGCCCCAATATATTCCCTAAAAGCATTATAGTATGTCTAGGGTGTATTAAGAAGTGAACATAAAGAATTAAATGTATCTAAGCATAGTAAGGAACATAATGGTAATTAATTTAAAAGACAAGGGTAAGTTGATAATTTCCTAATTTAGGCATGACATGAATAATTATAAGTGAAATATGGAATAGAATGAAATCAATTGATGATTTTATATGCCATTGTAGGAACTAAAGGAAGAAGACGGATCAAATATGCAATTTTGCTAAAAATCAACATGTGGTTTAATGGGATTAAAACATGTGTCTAAGACTAGAAACCTCATGAAAAGTGGAGTAGAAGAGAGGGAGAGGGAATTGTATGTAGGGTTTTAACTCCAAAATTTTCTCTCCTTTCCATTCCATCTCCTTAATCATATCAATTTATATAAGGAATCAAACTATTCCTAAGTGATAATCAAGGTAAAATTTTGCAGTTTTTCTTCTCATCTTCATCTTTCTTGCTTTGCTCATGAAGAGCTAGAATTATAAGGTCGGATATGGGATTGAGATATTTATTTTTGGTGTTCTAGTTGGTGAATCAAGCAAAGCTAAAGGGGAAGAGAAAGAAGAACGCTAGAAGAAGAGATAATTGAAAAATTTTAAGGTGTGGGACTATACTTAGTTAATTTCTGTATATGTGCATATTTGTATATGTAAAAAGATTGATTTAGACATAGAATGGTTGCTGTAATGATGTCTTGGTATTACTTTGAATGGATTTGGTTGAATATGACAAGAGAGAGTAACATTTAGTGAAATTATGACTTAGGTTCTTAGTTCACTTGAACCAACCCCATTGTTTTGGCCATAACTTAACTTATAGGCCTCCAAATTGGATTATTGAAATTGAACATGGAACCTAAGACATAGAAATAAAAATCTAGAGAAGAGACTCCAACTTAATTATGGATTTATTACATTGGAAATTGATATTGAAAATGGTGACCTGATGTTGGCCCTGTATTGGAGCAATTTGTGATGTTTGGTATATATCTCGTGGTTTATAAGTCTAAATGGTCTTATTTTTGGTTCTATTGAAACTAGAGATATAAGAAGACAAATGCTTAGAAGATATCAAATCCTAAATTGAAAATTTTCTTTGTGAAAATTACGTAACAAGTGAATACTGTTGTGTAATTTATTCTGGACTAATTTGTTTGCCTATTTTTAGACCCACTGTAGGCTTAGCATAAATTTCACTATTTTGAGTTTTTTGCTTCCATTTTTTTTAACCAAATCATATTGGAACCTTTTTTAATGTTTATGGAACCTTGCATATACCTAGAAATAAATGAAATATGACTTACTATATGTGAATTGGGTGATTAAACATTGGAATTTATGATTGAGCATAATGTATGCTAAAGAACATTTACATGTACTTGGTTGATTTGTATGGATCTTTATTGCTTATATGTGTATAGTATGATTATACAAGTGTGATTTTGATACCCTTCTAACAGTGGTAACTTATGACTTGCATGTATGAATGCAAATATAGATTTTATGATTTCAAATGTATACTTGTCAATATATTAATTATGAAATTAGAAAATGATTAAAGGAAATGTTAGTGTCTGCTTCATTGTCTTGGTGATGGATACTTAGGCATGCCTATAGGGTTATAACGTAGCTATTACAGTTTGATACCACTAGTTTCTTCATTTCGAGACCATAATGTCTTTGCATGAGTTTATGATATTTATGAATGTGTGTGTGCTTAGCAGATAATTGTTATGAGTGGTTATCCAAACTAAGTGTTTCCCTACTAAGCTTTCAAGCTTAGCATGGGTGTTAATCCGCGTAGGTCCAAGTAATAGGAGTAAAAGTACCTTTAGATGTGTCTTTTGATTAAGGAATGGTTGTATATGTAAAGACGAAAATTGTAGTTTCTTAACAATTTGTAATTAAGAATTTAATTTGTATGCAATATCACTTTTGGACTACTATATAAATCTAATGATGTAATAAGACTTTTAAATGATAAAATTGAATAGACAAATGAGTGATGACAATCCCTATAAATAAATAGAATTGTATGCCATGAATGTATACACAAGAATTTGGGTGCCATGTGTGTAGGTGGTTGTAGGTTCCATATAAGGGTTGTTACGTTTTGTGGTATCAGAGCCACGGTTTTCACAGTTTTGGAGAATCAAGGTCTAGTGATGTGTTATATGGTTTGGTTTTTATGTTGGCCTAATATAGACGTCCATTTTTTCTTACAGATAGTAGAGATGGAGAGACCTCGTGAAAATGTTGAGGAGTCAACTGATAGTATAATGGTGAGAGGTCAATCAGTTTCGGATACTCCTGAGCCTCTAAAGGGTGAAATACTGGTACTGTCAGTACCTAGGGAGATATTTCTAAAGCTCTTCCATGGTATATTGAGATTGATGGATAGAATGGTCGAACCTAAAGCTCCCATAGAAGCTTTGAGAAAGCATGGGGTGGAAGATCAAGTGTCCGCTTGAAGACATGGTTACCTATGTAGTCTCTCTATTGTAAGAGGCATCTTATGATTAGTGGAAATTAGTCCTACTGCATTCTCAAATGGCTAACCCTTTAACTTGGGAGTTCTTTACCTAGGAGTTCAAGAATAAGTATGTTATAGAAGTTTATAAATAAGTTAAATGGAAGTAGTTTCTAAATTTGAGACAAAGAAACCTTTCTATGGCTAAGTATGAAAGGGAGTTTAGTCAGCTCAGTATGTATGCTCCAGAGCATGTTTTGAGGATGGATTATATGATTCCATCAAAGAATACTTAGTGGCAGTAACTTCTCTACAATAAGTGAGCTACTATCAGCTAGTTGAAGCAGCTATCAGAGTAGAAAAGTAAGAGATAGCCAAGAAAGAAAGGGCAAAAAGGAGGAATTTCACAATAGGTGTCTCATTTCTGAGTAAAAGGACAAGAATTGTAGGGCTCCTCCCCAGCAGAATCAGTCTATAGTCCAACCACTAGAGGAAAACTTCAGGGGTAGTCCACAACATTTAATATTGGTAGATGCTTCTCAACTAGATAAGGAGATGGACCACCGGAGTGCCCACATTGTACCAGGAGACATTAGGTTAAGTACAGGTGGTTAGCAAGGGCTTGTTTTAGATGTGGGGGTACAAATCATTTAATGGCTAATTGTCCACAAGGTTCAAGATAGAGTTAAGCCTCGTAGGGGAGTAGAGGGGCATCCAATGCACCCATTGAATCTAGAGGATAAGGTAAAAATGGAGGTGGACCAAGCCAGCCTAGAGCCCCTCTGTGTATAACACCTAAGTCCATTGACTATCCTGTGGCACCAGCATATCTAACACAGACATATGGTATGATGGCTTGTGATGAATATGATGGCCCAAAAGTTATAACTGGTATTTTATCTCTTTAGTCTCGATATGTATGCATTGATAGATCCCGGTTCAACTTATTTAGATATTTTCATTGTGGATGTAATAAGATGTTATCAGTAGATTGACTAGCCTATGGTATACATGTGAGTAGTCCATTGGCATATCGTATATGTGAATAGAGTGTATAGATATTACCCTATTGTGATACATGAGAAACAGTTTGCTATTGATTTGTTAGAATTACCCTTCCATGAATTTGACTTAATCTTGGGTATGGATTGGTTGCCTAAACACTAAGCTATAATTGATTTTGGGTTGAAAACAATTGTGATCAAAGATTCTGATAGTTTAGAAATAATGGTGCATAGTATTCGATTTAGTTCTTTGACTAATGTGATATCAATCTTGTAAGTAAGATGACTTCATAGAAAAGATTGTAAGGCATATTTGGCTTTCCTACTTGATTTAAAAAGGAAGAAAGTGAACTTACAAGACATACCGGTTCTTGGCGTGTTTGCAAAAGAGTTATTAGGTTTGCTCCTATTTCGAGGCCACCTTATAGAATGGCTCCCATAAAGTTAAAAGAGTTAAAGACTCAATTATAAGAACTTTTGGAAAAGGGTTTTATCCAGCCTCATGTGTTACCATAGGGAGCGTTATTCCTTTTTTTCAAGAAGAAATATGACACCCTACAAATGTGTATAGACAGAAGTGAGAAGTTTTTTAAAATTTAGTTAGTTATTAATGGCACTTTGTTAAAGGATTCTGAATAATTGCTTCTCCAATCACAAATTTAATTCAGAAAGGTACAAAGTTTGAATTTAATGATCGAGGCCAAGCTAGCTTTGAGCAGTTAAAGAAGATGTTCACTGAAGCTCTAGTGCTGACACAGCTAACTCTAGGTAAAGAGTATGCCATGTATAGTAATGCCTCTAGAAATGGTCTGGGTTATGTACTGATGCAAGATTTATTTTGATTCTTTCATTCTATTTCTATTTTAGATTCGGATCGCAACCTCATACTAGAGACATGCATGTGATATCCACATGGGTATACACTTTAGTGATAACCGCGCAGATTATGAGTCAGTTTTTCATTATTTCAAATCAAAATTGATTGATATCCTGTAGAGGTACTCAAATTGGATCAGTGATCGATTTTTAGGTTTCGTCATAAACCTAATTGGTTACTTCTAATTACGTAAATCAATAGTTCAAACTGCACTCAAAGGTAGAGAATTTCCTCCCTTGCAGTGTCGGGCATGGGCTTTGTTTCGAGACAGTTAAAGCCACATGAACAAAACTACCCTACATATGATTTAGAATTGGTAACAGTGGTGTTTGCCTTGAAAATCTGGCGACATTACTTATATGGGGAAAGATGTAGGGTATACATGGATCATAAGAGTCTTAAGTACTTTCTCACACAGAATAAGCTAAATTTGAGGCAACGACGTTGGTTAGAATTGTTTAAAGACTATGATTACATAGTTGACTACCACCTAGGGAAAGCTAATGTAATAGCAGATGCTTTGAGTAGGAAGTTTATTTCAAATCTGACATTACAACATAGTAAATGGATATTTATACTAGAGAGAGCTTTAGTAGCCTAGTTAAAAACGAGTCCTGACTTGAGTCAAAGGATAGTACATGTACAAAAAGATTATGCCAAGTTGCAACAAATTGTATAAGTACAAGAAGGGAAACAAACCAATTTTTCCGTGAAAGATGACAGAAGTCTATACTTCAAAAGTAGATTATGTGTACCAGCCATAAAGGACTTAAAAAAGAAGTTATTACAAGATATTCTATGACTTTAAACAACATTATTGATAGCCAGGAATGAAGCGTCATATAATGGACGATGTGTCTAAGTGATTGACTTATCAATAAGCGAAAGTTGAACATCAAATCCCATTTAGCCTATAAAATCCCACTCCAATTTCACAGTGGAAATGGGATAATATCACTATAGACTTTGTTACTAGCCTACCCTTTACATAGAGAAAGTATGATGGGGGATAGGTTATAGTGGACAGGCACACCATATCAGCTCACTTTATACTTATACAACTTATTATTCTATAGATCAGTGTAACATTTCGTTCCCATACTAAGAGTTAAAACCTTAAAATACGGTACATGTGAAATTAATGAGAGATTAAGAAGAATGCATTTTCATGCTCATGCATACTATTAGCATATACACATGTGAATTGGAATTTTTGCACACATTAAAATGACTCTACATGCATTCATTGACATTCTGGGTATAATTGAATTATAATGTGATTATATTGAGAATTGTGATTTTTATATGTTAAAAAATTGATTTGGAAAGTGTAATTGCTGATTTAGAATTTTTGGAAAAATTTCTGAAAAAAATTGGGATAAATTTTGGACTAGGAAAAATACTGAGTGGCAAGACAAATGATAAATGGCAGTAGAATTAACTGTCAAATGGCAATGGAAATTTGAGAAATGATTTTAAGATTTAATGACAAGTGCTACTAAAAATTGGGTGTCAATTGGATTAGAAATTGGAGACAAAATGGGCTAGTTTAATAAAAGGCCAAGAAGGGACATGAGAAAGTGACATGTGGCAAGTGACATGTGTCAATTGCCACACCACTTGTTTAAATCATAAAACTCACTAAGTGAAAGACCCATATGACGGTCTTTCACTTATACATTGATGAAATACACCTCTCCTCTTCAACTTCTTCATTTCTTTATCTCCTTCACCCACAACATTCATTCTCACCCTCTCATGTTGATTTTTGTTCAACTCTTTTACCTTGCTTCTTCAAGATTCTTTGTCTCCTTTTTCTTGTTGCTAAAAGACCCAACATATTCCACCTTAAAAAGGTGAAGATCGTGTATGTTGAAGGAGCTAGGGTTACATGGTGAATTGAAGAAAATGAAGCTAACAAGTAAGTAGAAGCATGTACTTTTCTTGATTTGTTAAAGGAAGCATATATGATGATTGTTAGACGTAAAATGACATAAAATGGGTTTTTGCGTTTGATGAACATGAATGATGAATAGGTGATATAAATGTCTTGTTTTTGTAATTGTGAATGATCATTAATGACCTATAAATTGTTATAGAGATGTTTTGGAAGTTGGATGATCCATATAATGTGTTTGGATGAGTGAATTAAATAGGTGAATGAATGAACATGTGTGATACTCTGTTTTTGGGTTAATGATCAAATATAGATCATGATTTGTTTATGATAGATATATTGAGTGAGTTAGGTAGACAATGAAGTGAAAATGAAGTAGAAAAGATGGTCGAGATATAAGATGTGTTAGGTGTAGATGATGGAAGTGAAAATTTTGGGAAAATGCAGTTGAAACATGTTTTGCGTATGCCTCTATCAAAGTTCGCCGCGGCCAACTTGATGCGGCGAACTTTTATTAGTTTGTCGTGGCGAACTTTCCAGCATCGAATATACTTTGGTATTTTATTCATAAATTTTTATGTAGTTATCCAAATGGTCTGTATCAGACTCTAAAGGTTTCAAATTTTGGATGGAAGTTAAGTATAGGGTACTATCTCAGAATAAAAGAAGTCCGAAAATATTTAGAGTATAACTTTCACACTAGTAGATCAAATTGAATGATTTTAGTGTCATTAGAAACTCAAGACCATGGGGAAACACTTTACTAGAAGAAAGTGTTACCATACTTCATTTTCCTTATCATAATGGTCATGGAAAATAGACCCAAAGGTCTGGAATTTTGGGAGATGTTAAAAAAAGAAATGAGAGTTTGGATAATGTTTGATCTTTTAATGTTGGAATAACATTAGTGAATGAATTGTTGGCATTAAAGTACTAAAGAAATATGTATAATGGAAAAGAAGAGGTTCATATGATTGTATTAGTGATTAAAAGGAAATGAGTAATGGGTATTAAATAAAAGTGAATGAGATTTGGATATTGTGAATTTTGATTCTAATGGTTTTATTGAGTTGTAAACCTAAGTACAAATTATACTCAGCTGGGTTTTGAAATATGATTGATATTGTGACGAGAATAATGGAAAGATACCCGAAATTTTCATTAAGCATGCATTGTATATATTCCATATTTGTGCATAAACAAATACTTATAATTGTGAGATTATTAATGTGTGTGCAACGTGTGTATTGCATAATTTTGATGTGCAAGATGAACATCCAAATTCAAATGTTTTCAGAATTGGAAGCAAATGCGAATCTGAAGCGTACTGTGAGTAAACTGAGATGGTCTCACTTCATTGTTTGCCTTGTTTCATTTTGTATTAATTGACTACTGAATGTGATTGAATGTGTTGGCTTCTGGACAGGAGGTCCGATGACTGTGATGTTGATTTGGATATTGAAGTGCTATTTGAATGTGAATTGGATGAACTATGGGTACTTAATGTGATTGTTAAATGTGTTAGGAATGTGTATTTGCATATGAATGAAAGCGTGAATTCTCAACTCTAATGTTGAATGTTGGATTAAAGTCCGATGATATGAGAAAGTAATTGAATGGGATATGCAAATCTAACCGATACATTTCATTACATGAATGCATGAAATATAATGGCATTTATGACCGAAGTAGCCAACGATTAGAGCTTAAAGCTCAACGAGTGTCAATGAGCCTCGAGCTCAAAAGTGATTCAGACCCTCAGGCTCAAGGCTTAATAAGCCCTACATGGGACAGTTCAGGCACTCGGTTACAACAAAGTAATAAATGGAAAGTGAGTCTCATGTCCTTTGCATATGCATAATATGAATGATTAAGTGTATTGAATGTGAAGTGTGAAATGTGAAATGTTATGATTGTGAAATATGTGAAATGTGACTAGGTGAGTCATCAATGATGGTCACTCACTGAGTTTGCAAACATTTTTTAGGATAAGAAGAATACCTCGTTAGGCAAACGAGAGTATCCCTACAACATTAAGTGAGGAATAAAGGTCGGGATCAGTTCGCGTCTGCATTGTAGTCCTTATTTTTGTACTGAATTGTATATTCCAGAAATTTTTGTATCATATGTATTTGAATTGTTCGATATTTAACAATTTTTGAAATTGGAAATGTTTTGTATTTGAATTTAGGTGCAAGTGATTATTTAATTTCTGATGAGTTGTGTACTGGTTGGAACCTCATGTTTAAAAATGTTTATCAATAAAACAGGCCAAATTGATTATTGATTTTTCACAAAATGGGTATATGTTGTTGTTAAAAAAAATTGTATTGAGTTTTGGCTATTCAAGTGCTTGCTGAATAGGTGATATAAATGGGTTTTTGTGTTTAATGAACGTGAATAATGAATAGGTGATATAAATGTCTTGTTTTTGTAATTATGAATGATCATTAATGACCCATAAATTTATAAAGATGTTTTGGAAGTTGGATGATCCATATAATGTGCTTGGATGAGTAAACTAAATTGGTGAATGAATGAACATGTGTGATACTCTGTTTTTGGGTTAATGATCAAATATAGATCATGATTTGTTTGTGATAGATATATTAAGTGAATTGGGTAGAGAATGAAGTGAAAATGAAGTAGAAAAGATGGTTGAGGTATAAGATGTGTTAGGTGTAGATGATAGAAGTGAAAAATTTGGGAAAATGTAGTTGAAACGTGTTCTGCGTATGCCTCTGTCAAAGTTCGCCACGGCCAACTCAGGGGTTCACCGCAGCGAACTTGTATGATTTCAGGCGAAATTTTCTTTTCTGAAAAAGTTCATCGCGGCAAACATTCCAGCGTCAAACATACTGAAGTAGTTTGGGCATAACTTTTTCTGTAGTTATCTAAATGGAGTAATTTCTGATTATTTCTAAACTAGAGACATAAGGCTACAAATTATAAGAAGAAATAAAATTCTAAATCGGAATCTAAGAGTTTTAAATTTTGGATGGACGTTAAGTATAAGGTACTGTCTTAGAATAAAAGCAATATGAAAATATTTGGAGCATAAATTCCACACTAGTGAATCAAATTGAATGATTTTAGTGTCATTAGAAATTTGAGACCATGGGTAACACTTTACTAGGAGAAAGTGTTACCAGATTACTTCATTTTCCTAGTCATAATGGTCATGGAAAATAGACCCGAAGTTCTAAAATTTTGGGAGATGTTATAAGAAGAAATAAGATTTTGGATAATGTTTCATCTTTTAATGTTAGGATAACATTAGTGAATGAATTGTTGGAATTAAAGTACCAAAGACATGTATATAATGTAAAGGAAGAGGTTCATATGATTGTATTAGTGATTAAAAGGAAATGAGTATTGGGTATTAAATAAAAGTGAATGAGATTTGGATACTATGAGAGCTAATAATGCTAGGAAAGAAATGATGAGTAATTGAATTGTGAATTTTGATTCTAATGGTTTTATTGAGTTATCAACCTAAGTACAAATTAAACTTAGGTGGATTTTGAAATATGATTGATATTGTGACGAGAATAATGGAAAGATACCCGAAATTGTCATTGAGCATGCAATGTACATATTACATATTTGTGCATAAACGAATACTTATAATTGTGCAATTATTAATATGTGTACAACGTGTTTATTGCATAATTTTGATGTGCAGGATGAACATCCGCATTCAGACATTTCCAAAATTGGAAGCAAATGCTAATATGGAGCGTATTGTGAGTAGACCGAGATGGTCTCACTTCATTATTTGCTTTGTTTCAATTTGTATTAATTGATTACTAAATGTGATTGAATGTGTTGGTTTCCGGACAGGAGGTCGGATAATTGTGATGTTGATTTGGATGTTGAAGTGCTACTTGAATGTGAATTGAATGAACTATATGTACTTATATGATTGTTAAATGTGTTAGGAATGTGTATTTGCATATGAATGAAAGTATGAATTCTCAACTCTAATGATGAATGTCGAACTAAGGTCCGATGATATGAGAAAGTGATTGAATAGGATATGCAAATGTAAGTGATGTATTCCATTGCATGAATGCATGAAATATAATGGCAGTTGTGACCAGAGTAACCAACTATTAGAGCTTAAAGCTCAACGAGTGAAAATGAGCCTTGAGTTCAAAAGTGATTCAGAGCCTCAGGCTCAACACTTAATGAGCCCTGTATCCCTCAACTGAATATGGGATAGTTATCAATAAGCTCTATATGGGAGAGTGCAGGCACTCGGTTACAACAAAGTAACAAATAGAAAGTGAGTCTCGTGTGCATTACATATGCATAAGATGAATGATTAAGTGTATTAAATCTGAAGTGTGAAATTGAAATTGAAATTTGAAATGTTGAGAATGTGATATATGTATTATGTGACTGGGTGAGCCATCGATAATGGTCACTCACTGAGTTCGCAAAACTCACCCAAAATTTGCAAACACTTTTTAGGGTCAGAAGAATACCCCGTTAGGCAAACGGGAGTATTCCTACAACATTCAAGTGAGGAATAAATGTCGACATGTTGTCCCCCGTTTTCGGAGCCTAACTTTCGGAGTCTTGAACGTTGTGCTTGAAGCATAAAACTTGACCCTGGCTCCTTGTAATCTCTTTAACCAATATCGATCCATCATCTTACTCTGAAAATCATGAAACTGAGCATGCATACTACCTTGAAGGGTTCTTACATTAAACCCTCATTAGCCATCATAATTTTTTTTTCATTCTCATAACATCCCAAAATTTACTCACAAATTGTTCCATGGTGTGCTCATACAAATCAGTCACTATGCTTAAACTCAATTCTCCTACTTGCGAATAGGATTTGGAAGTCTTCACATCATAATTTAAATTGACTTATTTATTGAAATCATAGCTCTATGTCTCTAGGTTTCTTTAAAGAAAGAATCACTTCAATCAGAGTTATACAACTCAAGATATGCTTAAAAAGCTCAAGTCTGCTCAAACCCTAATATTGCTCTCCTAACTGACCTACCACTTAATTTAATGTAAACTTTCTCAAATCAAATCCAAATGATGCAAATGTTTATGGATAGGTAGATACTTGTCTTAGGAAACCATTGCTTTAAGAATCACATCATTCGGAGGTCGGATGAAGGAGCTATGCCCAAAAGAATAGACCATGTTCATACCTTAAATTGATTTGAACCTCTCTTGGCGCGATTGCCATAACTTTCAATCTTGAAGTCGGATTGCTTTTGTGTTTGGACCATTAGAAAGTAGACTTCAAGAGCTAAAATGTTCATGAAGACCACAAAACCTGATTCTGCCTCCAACAGTGTCAATTATTGCAATCTTTCCCGTGCATGTCTGTTAAACGGACGTGTCGGGTGAAATGGTGTAGTTTACCTGATACATGTCAGTTAAACGGACATGCATGTCCG
>JAOTAZ010000004.1:8319797-8329798 GCA_025629785.1 Erythroxylum oxycarpum
TCACAAGTTTTAATTTTAGAGTAATTAGGTTGTAAGGTTATGATTGTTTGAGTTGGTTAGAAGTGATTTTGTAATTTGTGGGAGTGTTTCTTAAAAAGTTCCTTTTTTTTGTAGACTAAATTCAGTAAACGTAAATGTTAAGTATTCTTTTAAATAGAAAGGAGAAAGAAGATTAAATCATATGAATGTGTGTATCTATTAGAAGGTATTGCATTTTCATAAGCTTAATAACCAATGACTATTTTTTTTAGAATTTAAAAAATTCATTAATAAATGATGGAGATTACAAATGTATAACGAGCTATTACCAAATTGAGTTAAACCCAATTAAAACACTGATGTCTAACTTAGTAGTAAACGAAATGGCATTTGCTAGGACCTTACGACATTGTTCAACTCCAAGCAACAATATTTTACAAAGAAACAAGACATAATATATGGTACTTAAAATTCAAAGCTTGTTTTGCTTTGAAAGAAATTACAATGGCGTGACTATGGGAATTCTTTTCTGTTGGAGCGGCGCCACCTCCGTCAGCGGTGGCAGGACTGGTGATGGGTTCGAGGAGTCCAGCATCGCCGTCAACATCAAGCCGGTCAACCCTGCTAGATCTAAGGTCTTCTTCGGTTTCAACTTTTTTGTTAAAAAATCTTCCACCTTGTACGTGCTTTAGGGTTTTGATTACTTCTTTAAGTACGGTTGCTCTCTTCCTAAGGTATTGTAATTTTGCTTCAATTTCTCTATTTCTACATGTTTGGCTGGGTTTAGAATCCGAGAATTGATCAGTAGTGCTCTTGAAACCCTAGTTCTCATTTGAGTGTTGAAAATTTAGGGGAAAGGAAAATTAATCTTATTTGAAGAGTTTTGGTGTGTCGGTCGAGGGAGATTGTGAATGCTTTCGTTCCTGTGTTTCTCCTTGTAGAGGGCATAGTTCCAATCTGTAAATACCTCAATTTCCTTTATGATCTGGTAGTGAATAGTTTCTGCATAATGGATTTTCTTTATTCAATCAATTCTTATACCAAAGAAAAGTGGCAGTTTTCAAATTCCAAAACACGCCCCAAATTCATCTGCGACATCTACATTGAGCCAAAGTCTAGTGAAGAGTCATTTCTTATAATGGAGTGTGTTCATTCTTATTGCAGATACTGCATGGTCAAGGTATATGTAATCTTTGTAAGATAGCAGATATCTTTAATAAAGACAACAATATTATTCATTTTTGAAATTCAAAGTATCAATGTTTATGAATTTACTCTTATTCTTATCTTAATCCTCTGTTCTCATTTTCTCTTGCAATTTAAGATGGTTATCTTTCTGGTATTATGATAGCTAAGTCTTAATTATTCATATTGTTGTTAGTGGTGGGTCTCTTTTTCCCCTGTGTTTTCAATTAGGAATATATGATAACTTGCACTTCTTGCAGAGAACCTGTTAGTCACAAAGGATGTAATTGAAATTGTTGACTTCAATCTTGTACAAGAAATAAATTCTTAACCACCATATACTGAGTATGCCTCAACATAGTGGTATGTTATCTTTCCCTTATTCTTTTAACTTTGTGCCAATTTTGGTATTACAGTCATTATGATGTCATACTAAGGTTCCTCTGTGGATATGATAGGTATCAGCCACCTGAAGTTCTGCTTCAGTCATTCGTATATAATTGTAAAGTTGGTTAGTAACAGATCAGTTATGTTCTACATTTTATGAATTAATGTAACTATATTACATATGTATCGCATATTCTAATGAATACATAACTTTGCAGTAGATATATGGGCAATGGGTGCTATTATGGCTAAGGATTCTTGGGTTGATGGACTTAATCTTGCAAGATCTATAAACTACCAATTTCCACAGGTCAGATTGTTTGTATCCATGTGATATAAGAAGCATGTTTAAATATATTTGGTTATTAATGTTTGATTAATTTGGAAAATTTAGGAGTATTTCTTAATGTTGTCTGATCTTAATAGTTGTAATTTTATAAAGTTTTTTTTCCTTGGTAGAACGGTAAACTAAAAAACAAATGCATGCCATTTTAAGAATTCTAGGTGCTTTTGTATTTACAGTCTATATATTTTGAATGAATTTAGATGTAAGATGACTTTGGATGTTATTATGTTGTAATTTACTGGTGTAATCCTTTATATCCTAATATCATCTGCAAGTAATGATGCAATCAACCTTATTACGATCAGTACTGTTTGTAGTGGGTTTAGTCTTGTACTATTTTGTCCCTTCTTTTGTACAAGTTCATATATGCTTTCCCTTTCTCATTGGTCCTACCCTATATTTCTAGATATGCAGTCACTTTGTTCAGAGATCCCTGTAAAAGGCCTACAGCTAAAGAGGATATGAATATTGCCCAAAGGATGTGACAAACATGATTAGTGATAAATTTATTGTAACATATAATCTTAATTTAGTGACAACATTATTGTAACATATAACTTCCATACTTGTGACGAAATATGTTAGACAATATGATCACTGATGTAAATTTTTTTTACTAATAATGCAATTCTATTATTGAATTGATATTTTTATTTATGACAGTAATAAACACATTAGTGACAATATTTTTTTAAGAACAATTTTTCATTTTTATGATAAAATGATGTTGACACTTTTTCCTTAAAATATTAGTGACCAAGAAGTAATGGAGACTGATCAAAAAAGCACGAGTTATAAATATTTTGTCACTTTTCGATTATTTTAGTGGTGATAATGTTGTCACAATAAAGTGAAGTGTTACGACATTATTTGTCACTACTTTATATTATTTATGTCAACAAAATTTGTCATAAATATGTAAAGTTACTGTGGCCATACAATTTTGTCACACATTCCATAAGTTTGAGTGTCGGTACTTTTGTCACAATAAAATGAAGTATTGTTACGACTTAATTCATCACTACTTTATATTATTTGTGATAATAAGCTTGTCACAACCATGTAAAGTTATTGTGACTTTATAGTTTTGTCACAAATTTCACAAGTTTTAGTGTCAATATTTATGTCACAAAAGTGTTGCATAATTGTGACCATATCTTAAATTAGTCATTATTTCATCAGTGACGGAGGTATTTGTGACGGTAGGTGATGACTTCAAAAATTGGTCACTATTAATAATAGTGACTAATATTACTACTTCTAGTGACAACTTTTACTTTCATTAAAATACAATTACTTGTAGTGTAAGAACAAGATGGAGATTATATTACCAACTCCTTCACTACAGCTGTAACTCCTCGTTGTGCTATCCTATCCTCGGCAATATATCCTCTCCTAAGCGATGTGTCCTCTTCTCATTATTGTATCCTCTTCTCGATATTGTATCCTCAACCAATCCGATCTACCACTTGTTCTTCTTGGACAACTTGGTTAACAAGATCCTTTAGTGGGAAAGGAGAAGAAACATTGTAGAGGAGATTTTTCTTAGAAGAAAGGAGCCAAAAATAAGACAATTCTCATGCAAATTTTGACACCCTCATGCAATATAGGAGAGAGAGTGATAAAATGCAAGAACACTTTCTTACACACTCATAATTTTGGTTATCCTCAAAGGAAAGAAGAGCTTTGCATCAAATGCATCACTTCTTTCTTTAATCAACCATAAAGAAGCCAATAAATGAGTCTCTTCTCATTTATCTTTAAAATGGCTATATGAAAATACTATTAACCTAAATAAGATTTATCAATTTCGGTGTTTGATGATGAAAGAAGGAAGATGGTCCATCTAATGTATCTCTTTCTTCGTTAATCCAATGAATGGTAATAAGTTACATGCTATCATTAAAAGATAACCATTAAACCATTTTATGGTAAGATCATTACTCCATTTAATGATGATAATGCATGATAAATACCATCTTTATTTAGCAATTCACTGCTAAATGTGCAGCTGGACATTCAGCCTAATAAAACTAGAATTCCTTCTCCTTTCTTTAAATTTTTTTATATAATTAATCCAATTAATTAAATTAAACTAAAGTCTAACCCATTTCTAAATGTTCATTAGGGCTTTTAATTAACCATTGATTAGTGCAAGCCTAACATTCAATTATGGGCTTTAAAACGTCCATTTCTATTTCTTACTTTGCTTGATAACCTTCCTTGAAGCCAAGTGGAGAATCTTATTGGACTTAGATAATTTAATCTCTAATAAGCCCATAATTAATTTAATCTCATTAGAATTAATTCTAGTTTATTAACTAAATGTCATTCAAGTAAAGACAATTATTTGAACTCTTGAATTACTAGATATTATGAGAAAACATATTTCAAATAATATGTCCAATTGCAAACCCTATTATGAACCTTATTATAGTCATTCGCACAACAAAGGGTAAAATTACCATTTTGCTCTTATGTTAGTTTTTACTTCTAGATCTCTCGTTTTACTCTATATGGTGATTAACGCACAAGATCTCATCTTGGTGTTAAGACTTGATAGGTGGCTAGTCCATCGAACTCCTGACGCTAATTTAATCACCAATCTCCATAAAACATCTAGAAGTGATGATATCACTATAAACTATTTATTTGAGTGAATGTTCCTTGATACATTTTTCAATTAATAATTTCAACATGCAGACACTGGATTAATACTCTGAAAATATCCTTTTTGATCTTATCAAGAATTATATTGAAACACATATGAGTTCACCACTCATCAAGATTGTGGTCCATAATAAGCAAATGCTAAAATGTATGTTTTAAGACTAAAGTAATGACCTACTTTAGTCTTGAAAACATACTTGATTCCAGATTCATTTAATAGTGCCATTATCGATAGTCGACTACTATCATGATATGAAACTCATCATTCCCTTGAAGTAAATTATTTTACTTACACAGCGATAAATCGCAACACTATAGTCTAAACCATAATCAAGCGACCAATTTGATTATTCAACTGTGAATCAATTATTTTAGATTCTTATAATATACATGTTTCCCATACATACATGTTTCCCATACATCTTTATGTATATGTATATTACTTACAAAAGAATCTCGATACCTTATGACTAGATATATAATGCTCATAAAAACCAAACTCTTTTGCTTTATTAATAATAAATATTTTCATTACAAAACTGTAACTAAAGAATATTAAGTTATAAGTAAATACACTTGTTTTCCAGGACACTATATTTACATAACTCCAACAATCTCTCAGTTGCCCTAAAGCAAGTTTGACATATCCCTCATTCCCATCCCTGCTAGGTGACCCTCAAAACTCTTTTGAGATAGCGTCTTCGTAAATAGATCAACAAGGTTTTGTTCTGTGAGAATCTTTACCACATTCAACTCTCCATTTTGTATTGTCACCCTTATGAGATGATACGTTTGCTTAATATGTTTGGAAGCTTTGTGGTTCTGAGGTTCCTTAGAATTAGCCACCGCCCCACTATTATCGAAATAAAGTGTAATGGCTTTTTTTTGCCTCTGGAACTACCTCCAAATCATTTAAGAACTTGCGGAGCCAGAATGCTTCCTTTTTTGCTTCACAAGTAGCAACATACTTAGCCTACATAGTTGAATTAACAATATAAGATTGCTTGACACTTCTCTAGACTATGGGTCTACATCCTAAAGTAAATATAGAACCAGAAGTTGACTTCCTTGAATCAACATTTGAATGGAAATCATAATCTGTATGTCCTGTCAGAATAAGGTTACTTCTTTAGTAAACAAGCATTAAGTTCTTCATCCTATTAAGATACTTAAGTATACACTTAACCGAAGTCCAATGCTCCATTCCTGGATTGAACTGAAAACTACTTACCAGTCCCATTACGTAATAGATATCCAATCTAGTTCAAAGCATTGCATAGATTAAACTTCCAACTGCCGAAGCATATGGAATGTTATGCATACGTTCAACCTCCTCTTAGGTTTTAGGTGCTTGTTCCTTTGAAAGTTTGATTCCATGTTTAGTAGGAGTGAAACCCCTCTTAGAATCTTGCATGGAAAACTTATTGAGCATGTTCTCAAAGTAGGTTAATTGAGGCAAAGCTAGCATTTTATTCTTATGATCCCTTATAAGTTTGATCCCTAGAACATAGTTAACCTCTCCCAAATCCTTAATTTAAAACTGTTCATTTAGTCATCCCTTAACCGTAGATAACATTCTCACATCATTCCCAATTAGTAGAATATCATCAACATACAGGATTAGGAAAGTAACCTTGCCTTCTTGTATTCTTTTATAAACACAAAGATCATCTAGGTTTTGTATGAATCCATAGGTTTTTATAGACTGATCAATCCTAATATTCTAAGACCTAGATGCTTGCTTAAGTCCATAAATGGACCTTTGCAACTTGCATACCATATGCTCATTACCTGGATCAATGAAACCTTCTAGTTGGGCTATATAAATGGTCTCCTCAAAATCCCCATTAATAAATGCAGTCTTGACATCCATTTGTTATATTTCATAATCGAAATAGGCTGCTGTGGCCAAAAGAATTATGGTGGAATTAAGCATGGAAACCAGAGAAAAAGTCTCCTCACAGTCTATACCCTCTTTTTGAGTATAGCCTTTAGTTACCAATCTAGATTTAAAGGTCTCTACCTTTCCATCTAATCCTCTTTTCCTTTTATAGATCCATTTGCACCCTATGGTCTTTATACCTAGGGGTAGATCTACGAGGATCCAGACTTCATTAGCATACATGGAATCTATTTCCAATTCTATCGCCTTAAGCCATTTTTTTGTATCAACGTCATTAATATCCTATGTATACGTAATGGGATCCGTTTCTTCTTAGTCTGAGATGGTAATTAAGCCTTCTCCTAGATCTAGATACCTTCTGGCTATCTCACAACCCTTCCACTACATCTAGGCACTACTTGATGTTCAAGTTGCTCTTCTGATTCAACTCGTGAATCCATTTCGATATTTTGTGTTGTCATATCTAAATCAACTCTTGGTTTAGATGAAATCGCTAACTCCTTCAGTACTACTTCACTTCTTCCTTTGTGTTTTCTCACAAACTCCTCCTCTAAAAAGGTCACATTTGTTGACACAAATACCTTCCTATCCTACGGACTGTAAAAATAGTACCCTCGAGTTCTCCTAGGATATCCTACAAATAAACATACTTCTGATTTTAGTTCCATCTTTGTGGATTCAGGCTTTAGAACATAAGCTGGGCAGCCCCAAGTCCTTAAGTGATGCAATGAAGGCACTCGATCAATCCACAACTCCGTAGGTGTGTTTTAGGCACCGATTTGGATGGAGCAAAGTTAAAAAGATATGTTGCCATTTGTATGGCATATCCCCAGAACGATTCTGGAAGGCTAGCATAGGACATCATTGATCTTACCATTTCCAATAGAGTCCTATTTCTGCTCTTTACTACACCATTCTGTCGAGGTGTTTGAGAAGCTAAGAAATTGGAAACAATTCCATTGTCAATTAAATATTGCTGGAACCCTCCAGATAAGTACTCACCACCTCGATTTGATCGAAGTTGTTTTAATGTCTTGCTTAGCTACTTCTCAGCTTTAGCTTTAACTTCTTTGAACTTTTCAAGGGATTCACTCTTTCTATGCGTCAAATACAAATAGCCATGTCTAGAGTAATCGTTTATAAAGGTTATGAAATATTTATAACCTCCTCTAGCTTGTACATTCATGGGCCTACACACATCAGTATATACCAGGTCCAACGTCGATTCAAACTTGTGTCCTTTAAAAGGAAATGAGGATTTGGTCATTTTTTCTTCAATACAAGATTCACAGGTGGGTAATGGATCATTATCCAAGCCCATAAGGATCCCATTCTTTACTAACCTGCCAAGTCTTTTTTGATTAATATGACCCATTTTTAAGTGCTATAGATATTTTGAATTAATGCTAGAGACATTGGATTGTCTTTGTTTTATCAATTCTGTGGTGTTTAGTGAGCCTGTCATAGGTTCTTTAAAGAATAATCCCTGTTTAATTATCACATAACAAATAAATCCTTATTCTCATATATTGAAACAACATTTTCAAAACATAAGTAATAACCAGATTTTATTAGACAAAAAATAGAAATCATGTTCCTTACAATCATTGGCATATGATAAACATCCTCCAAATATAACCTATGATCACTAGGAAAGTCCAAGATAACTACTCCCACTAATTCTGCTGAAACATAGGATCCATCTGCTATCTTGACTTGAAACAGGCCTTTAGGTAGTCTTTTCCTTTGTCGGAACTCCTGCAAAGAATTGCAAATATGGTCAGTGGCTGTTGAATCTAATATCCAAGAATCAGATAAATCTGTCACATTTTTATTTCATAACAAACTTAGGAAACCCATACCTTGTTTGATTTTGAGGGAGTCAAGGTAGATTGGATAGTTTCTTTTCCAGTGGCTCATCTCATCATAGTAGAAACACTTTCCCTTAGTGTTCTCTTTGGCCTTCTTTTTCATGGGTTAGACCTTGACCCCTGTTTGGGCCTTTTTTTCATTGGACCCTTCTTCTTGTGCTTGCCCTTATCCTTGGGCTTAGAAGAAGATGCTACATTAGCTTCTAGCCCATGTTCCTTGATATTCAATATCTCATTCGTACTCTAAAGGGTATTCATCAACTCACTCAAGGTGTAATCCTTATTGTTGAGCTCATAGTTCAACTTAAACTGCTAAAAAGAAGAGTTAAAGCTATTGATGATCATAATCATCTGCATATCCACATTCATATCTACCCCAAGCATCTTAGCCTCAGTGATCACGGAGATTACCTTAAGCATCTAATCCTGCACCGATTCACCAGGTTTTGTCTAAGATTATAAAAGGTTTGGATAGCTTTCACTTTTACAGACTTGGTCCTCATACCAAGCATCTCATGTAGGTGATGGACCATTTCACTAGCAGTTTTCATACAAGAAATTTGCTTTTGTAACATGTCGTTGATAGAAGCTAGAATTTAACACTTAGTAGTCTTGTCAGCATTATGCCAATGCTCATGTTGTTGGACTATCTTAAGAGTTAAATCTCCACTCGGAGGTGTAGGTTCATTTTCAGTTAATACCTATGAAATATGTTCATTTAGAAGAACAATGTCAAGGTTACGTCTCTATTCATTAAAATTCTCTCCGTTTTCCAGTTTGTTATTTGTCAAGAGCAAAGTTAGTGGATTCATTTTGTGGTTGAATATGTCTGAAAATATAAATTATTAAAACAAGAACATACTAGTCAATAATATTGAAACTTTGTATAAAATCATGATGCATGATGATAGATTTAACAAAACTTTAAAAAAAATTATACGACGATTATTTTTCCTATCTATAACAAACTAAGTGACGGTCGAGCATCTTATCCATTAAAAGAAAAATTGGGACCCTCCCATTCAAAAAACTACCAAGCATCTTCATGCCCAACTTTTTGAGAAGCATCATAATTTGGTCTATACTTTTACCAACAAAGCTACGGTGGGCAGGTTATTGATAAAATATGTTGGGTGTTTAACCATTTGATTCATTCACTGAAGATACTTGCAAACCAAGCCTCGGTGAGAGGTCACATTTGCTACCAATGAGTGGATTTATCCTGAAGGAGACCCAAACCATGCAAGATCTAGGATTCATGCCCTCCGGTGGGGAGTAACACTTCACCGCATGCAAATGGGCCATCAATTGGAGATCGTGGAATCTCACATGAGCATCCTCTCCCACTCAATCTTTTTGGGCTTTAAGTTTTAAATACCATCTTATCTAGATGGAATTTATTATCCATCCTTATTTCATTTATATATCTCACACATAATAAATGCATGACATAGCCTAAGGTTGACAATTTTCTAAATGACATGCAATCACATAATATCACATATTATTCGCATTCATTTATCCATTCATTATATGAACTAATCAGCCACATTTGATTGTCCATCCTAGAAACATAAAAATAATTACAAGCCTTTTAGGCCCAATATATTCTTCTTGGACTTGGATCTTCCGCTTCGAACTCTTTGCTCACATGACCTAG
>JAOTAZ010000004.1:8352874-8365371 GCA_025629785.1 Erythroxylum oxycarpum
AAATTAGGAAGATTATAAGTGTTTATGATGTTAGGATGGTTGTAGGAAGCTTGAAAGAGGGTTTGGAGGACTTTGGGGAGACCCAATGTCCGTTTAACGGACATAAGGTCCGTTTAACGGACCTTCTCGGGTGGAAAAACACCCTTTGGCCAGTCTATGTCCGTTAAACGGGTCCGTTAAACGGACATGGATGCCCGTTTAACAGACATTCTCGTGTCATTTGGCCTCCTAAGCCCGATGCATGTCCGTTTAACGGATATTCACGAGAAAGATGGAGATTTTTGACACTGTTAGAAGTAGAATCAGACTTTTTGGTCTTCATGAAAGTTGTATCTCTAGAATTCTGCTTTCTAATGGTCCAAAAACTAACTTAATCCGACATCTAGATTGAAAGTTATGGTGATCGCGCCAAGAGAGGTTCAAATCAATTTAAGGTATGAACATGGTTTATTCTTTTAGGCATAACTCCTTCATCCGACCTCCAATTGAAGTGATTCTTAGAGAAATAGATTTCTGAGGCATATATCTTTCTCTCCATAAAAATTTGTACCATTTGGAATTGGTTTGAGAAATTTTGCATGAAAGTAAGTGAGAGGTCGGTTAGGAGAGCATGATTAGGGTTGAACAGACTTGATCTTTTTAAGCATATCTTGAGCTATAGAGCTCCGATTGAGATGATTCTTTCTTTAAAGCAAACTAGAGGCATAGAGCTATGAGTTCTATGAAGAAATCAAATTGAAATTCAGATTTGAATCTTTCCAAATTCTGTTCACAAGCAGGAGAAATGAGGTTGAGCATGGTGACTGATTTGTATGGGCACGCCATTAAACAAGTTGAGAGCAAATTTTTAGAATGTTATGAAAAAAAATTATAATGGCTAATGAGGGTTTAATGAAAGAACCCTTCAAGGTAATATGCATGCTCAAGAAACGGTATGATCCGTTTATGATGAGTTAGGCTCCGAAAACGGGACCCAACATTTATAGTATCAGAGCAAGATGATAGATCGATGTTGGTTAAAGAGATTACAAGGAGCCAGGGTTAGTATCATGGTATTCTGAAGAGTTGGGTTCCGAAAGCAAGCGGAATCCAACATAGGTGGTATCAGAGCAAGGTTGGGCTCCGGTTCCAATTCGGGACCCAACAATAGAACTCGGTGTTACATAGCTGGATACATCCGATGATTACTAACGATAAAGGAGAGACAACTCTAAAAGATCCACTTGAATAGACAAGAGCCAAAGAAGAAAGAGCACTTGAAAATTTACAAGCATTGCATGCAATTTTCAGTGCTGATGATGAAGGACGCTTCTCAATGATATCAGTTTGTGAATCGGTTAAAGAAGTGTGGGATACTATGCAGACTATTCATGAAGGGTCCAAATCTGTGACAGTGTCAAAACTACTGATGTTATCTGTGAAGTTTGAAGAATTGAAGATGGATGAAAATGAGACTATTGCAGACTTTCATGAAAGACTGCAAGATATAACAAATCAGGCACAACAACTCGGGAAGAAATATTCCAATCTAAAACTAGTCAAGAAGATGTTGAGATCATTACCTCCGAGATTTATTCTGATAATTTCAACAATAGAAAAGGTCCACGACATTAATGATTTGTCATTGAAGAAGGTAATTGGGATTCTTACTAATTTCGAAATGAATCTTTTAAGGGGTAAACAAGAAAGAAGCAAAGGATTGGCACTATAGGTTGAAACTGGAGAAGGTATGAATGATGTAGAAGATGAATCTAACGAGAATGAGGATATGGAGCTATTAACACAAGAGTTCAGTAAGCAGATAAAGAGAGTGAAAAAGGATAGACCCGAGTTTAGGCAAAAATGCAGGAGCTCATCGAGCAACAACTTCAAACAACAAGCAAAAACTCAAAAGGGAGAAAGAAAGATAAAGAGAATTCAATGCCATGAGTGTCAAGGCTTCGTAAATGTTCAAGCGGAGTGTGCTAACATCTTGAATAAGAGAAAAGAAAAATTCTATATGAGCACTTAGAGTGATAACGAACCCAGCAGTGAATAAGGAAGTGAAGAAGTTGTGAATAGTAATGCGTTAGTTATTTTGTACAGCAAAAACACAATTACTTGCTTAACAGTAACTAAGATGGAAGTAACTAAAGAAGAAAAAGGGAGTAAATCGAAAAATTTCAACATAAGCGCAGACGAATCAGCTCAAGGCTCGATCTCAAATTATGATGGCGATGAAAATGGTTCAAGTGATAAAAAGGAGAACATTTACGAGGCTTACAAATTAATGTATGAAAAATGGGTGAAAACATATAGGAAGAATGAAAGGTTGAAGGAAGAAAACCTCTATGAAGAATACTATTTAAGATTTGGAGAAGAAATTGATGTCAACTTTAGATGAGCTTGTTGAAGCTAGACTGAAACTAGTAAGTACCAAAAAGGGATTGAGGGTGTTGAATGGAGATACAGAAATGTTAGAAAGTTAATGAAAGTCAGTAAGGTTAAAGGAGTTCTTCAAGTTATTGGCCATAAAAGTGACTATTCCAAGGTGAATGATGAGAAAGATGACATATCTAGATCTGTCTAAGAAGAAAATTTAAGGAAGATTCGAAATCTTGTACCCACATGTTATTTTTGTGCAGTTATTAGGCATATAAGGCCGAGATGTTCCAAGATATTGCAAATGACGCTTCAATGGGGTCAAAATTGAAAATCTAGACACTCTCCATTAAAATTCTAGTAGTAGCCCATGGTACCGAAACACACTTGGATTACAAAAGGGTCAATTACAAGCACAAAGAGACATTGTAAAGGAAAATAAGAAATTGTCTAAATTTACAGTTAGTTACTGCTTGTGAAGAAACTGTTTAGACAAAGGGTAAATCAGCTATTTAAGAAGAAGAAACCGATGACAAAAATAATATGACGAGGAATAAGGCCAGGTTTGAATTTCTTTGAGGGGCACAGAGACTGTATACTTTACATTTTTGAAGTATTTTTTGTGTTTTTTAGAAAAAAATGAAACGTAAAAAAAAATATTTGTTTTTTTAAGTTCTTTTGTTTTTATGTTGCAATTATCGTCCCATCATTTTAGTAATTTGCATTATGACTTCTATTTGGCTCCACAGAAGACTCTTCAGCTCTCTCATTAGTGTGGGTCTCTCTCTTGAGAATCTCTATTTCTCACTACACTAGCAACACTCATCTTTATTTGCTTAGGTTTATGAATTTGATCAGTCTTATGAAAATGAAATTGAAGTAAGCAATGATATGTGGGTATGTGTATTAACTGGTAGTAAATTGTCATCTCGACATGCTTATAATTCTTCCGCTAAACCTACTACTAATTTTTATGTTTCTTTTTTCGCTGAGATTGATTGTGTTGAAGGCATTCTTACCTTTGACAATGTTTTGTGTCAAGGGGGAGACATCAAATTGTTTATAGTGAATGCTCCATTTAGGGGGAGATTTCAAGGTATATGTGTGACTATTCGTTGTGCTTTTTGGCATCTTTTTGTCATAAGGGGGAGAATGGATTTGTGCATTTGATGGTTATATGTCTAATTATCTCCTTTATGGGGAGTTTTGACTATGTGACAAACAATGCCAAAAAAAAGGGAGATTGTTAAGATATATAGAATATATCTTTTTATTTAGTTTTGGCATCATATTTACTCATTGGACTTATAAGATATTAATTAGATAATGACTTGGATTCAAAAAGCTATTGGTGATAATCTTATAATTGTGATAGAGTCCTATCCTTAGTTAATGTGTATCTTGACAAAAAGTGTGATAGATTACGTGGGTGATGTAGAGTGGAGCACTGCTGGAGTTTTAGGATAATGATTTAAGTGTGATAGAACTCTATCTTAAGTTGGAGTGTGTATACATCATGATTGGGGTGTGTTACGTGTGAGATAATTAAGGTTTACTGCTATAATTTTCAAATGTGTGGCCAAGGGTTTTTGTATAATTTTTGGGTCTTTGTCGTGGGGTCTTTGTTGAATTAATTGACAGTAATCTTTAGTGCTTTTGGTGCTGGTGCAGCAATGTTTGTTTGAGCTGGGTTTCTATTGAGTTTCTTATGTAACCCAAGTTTGTCTGTGAGAGTGTTGCACTTTATCTTGAGTTACTGTTATGGATTACGAGTTATGTGTGCAGCCATGACTTGATTATGAGTTATGCGCAAATCAACTGATTGTTGTTGCGACGACTTCCAGTTTTATTTTAGTGGAGCTGAAACTTTCGGAAAATTGTTCTTCTTTTTTATCTCAAATGTATGTTCTTAGTTAATTGATCACTTGAGTTCTTTATTTAATTGTCTTCTATTAAAAGTTGTTTAATTGTCTTCCAGATAGTGTCAAAGGTTGAGTAGTGTCGGCTCAATAAAGCCTTGTATAAATCTATTATACTTCAATGAAAGTATTAAGCTGAGTAAGGGCCCTGCAAATGTAGGCAATGTGTGCTGAATTATGTTACCAAATTTCTGTGTTGATCTGTTTAATTTCGTATTTATTTTTCTATTTTCGTTTGGCACAGAAAAATTAACAGTTGTTGATACAGTTACTTTATATCTAGTAACCGACAGATACAGTTACAAGTAACTGCCGCATAACCTTACAAGTAACTACGGTCAAATCAAAAAGTTTGCGAACTACTACCCTCTACGGGTTTCAAATTACAGTCGCAAATTAAAAAATGATTAAAAAAAGGATTTAATTAGAGTGACTTTAATATTGCAAAAATTAGAAGCAGAGTATTTGACCTTTTTTATTTATAGACAAAATTGTTATATGAGATATACAAAATAATATACAACAAATATAAAGAAAATAATTTGCTTGTGATATGAATGAAATGTACAAAATAATTTAGTTGTAATTTGTGGAATATATGCAAGATAATTTAGCTACAGTTGCAATTAATCTTATCTTAAAAGGGCCGTGAAAAGTTTCATCTTTACCTCCCTCGTTATATGAGTACGAGACCGAAAAAATATAAAAGGCGGGAAGTAAAGAGACCGTCACCAGACCCCTAATGAATGGGCGTTAAAGTGTTGACACGTGACCTCGGGTGTGCAGTAGGGGACAATTGGCTCGACTTCTGTGAGGACAATCACTGCTAAATGTCAAGTTAAGAACTCATGTTCCACATGCACTCTCTGAGGGTTTGTAGCCTTTGCCAAGTTACTTTCCTTTTTTGATTTATTAGTTAACGGCTATCATATGATCAAGGTTCCACGTATAACGACCATGGTAAGACTGAATATTTTGTACTGAAAGAACTAAGCAATAAAGTTGATTTTAGTCATCCAACCAAAACTCCACATGTATTAGCTAAACTTTTCCGCTTTTGGTTTGTTGTTGGATCATATGCAACCCAAGTAGTAACTTTGAGGGGAGAAAAGACTTTCATTCCCAGCAACATTCCAACATGTACACAAGAAATTCCCTGGAAACATAGAAAATAATCTCTCTAGAGCCTTGTGTCTTTGTGGAATCAACATTTACAAACTTCCTAGTCCTAGACAACTTAATTACTTACCAGCGGGACATCCTCACTTGTACGAAGGTGATTCAAATCATCCAAAGTCCAAACACATCTTTCAAAAGAATAACAAAATGACCCACAGATCTGGTATGACTATTCATCAAAAACTAAGATTATGTAGAGCCAAGAAAAACTACGGTCCCAGGGTCTGGCTGGGGCTTCGATGCATCCTTCTGATATGCAAGTTGAACAGTCTAAGACTATTAATGAAACTTATCCTCCTACATATCTGCCTCAATATATTAAAGTCAATTGTGATGTTGATTCTATAGGCTCAATAACGGAGTAACCTGGGGTCTAATTGCTATATTACATCACAACAACACAATGAATAACTAATTTTAAATTGCTCAATTTTTCTGTTTTTTAATTTAGCATTTAAAATTTTCAATTAATTGATTAATCTTTTAAAATTTTAATAATTTAGTTCAAAATATTAGCTTTTGTTAATGTAGTTAATAGATAGACATCTACGTGGTATTTAGTAGATATGCCATATTATTAAAAATAACCCTTTTACAATGAATTGTTAATATTTTAAAAAAAATTTAGTTACAAAATTGAAAATTTTAAAAAATTAGAAAATAAATTTTTTTTTATATAAAAAAAGTCACCCACCATTCCCCATTATGATGTGGTTCTAACTCTTAACTTGAATGAGTACGGGTGGTTGTAAATGGTAAATTTTTGCTTTTTAATGAATCAATTTTTATTTTTTGGAGTAGAAAGGAGAGGATAATAATGTCTAAAAAGCATGCTAATTTTGGGGTAATAGAATAAGAGTTCATATTAATAATGATTTCCTGATTCTTGCAAGTTTTTAATTTAAAGTAGAGGTAAATAGTTAGAAATCTATATATATATATGAGACTCATATTGCTTCAGAAAAGATCTTAAATAGTGGATTGTAAGTGACATGATAATTTGCAAGTTACTATGATAATTATAAGTGATGAGTATGATTATAATTATAGCAAACTATAATAAGTCTAAATAGAATGGTCTTTCTAAAAATGTTTAGGCAAAACTTATAAAGTAGCGAACTTACTTTTAAAATACGAAAGAAAATAATAGATTTCAACGTTATTATCATATAAAATTTGTTTCTGTCTTCGACAAAAGCCAAAAATGTAAGTTCATCTCACATAACTTCCCTCAAATATTTGATATATTGTTCTAATAATATTCCTATACAATTGATAACCTAAAGAGGAGTCTAATTCATTTTGGGATAACACACTTGCTTATGAAGCTCATTGTAAAGTTCTTAGTTATATTCGGAGCTAGGAATTTAAAATAAGAGGATTCAAATATTTAAGATTTTAAATTTTGGAGATCCAGTGCACGGCCCCAGCTAGCTTCGTCTATGAATATAATGTTTACTGTAAATCCTAGCTAAGTTTTTAGAGGGAATAGAGTTTTATGAGTGTCCAAATGACTAATTAAGACGACAGCTCTATATTGATTCGAACTTTATATCCAATAGACTCAAGGATGCATGTAATTTATCTTTGTAATTGTAGATTAGCGGAGTTAAATGACAAAAGTTTTGCAGTATCTCTTAAGCGTAGTTCTTTTCGTTCTATTGACTATTGTTCGGCAGTTAAAAAGTCAAAATATAGTTGAGGATGCGATCTTCCCCTTCACTGGTTGTTCGAATTGATGAAGTTTCCTTTCCCTTAATTATTTCCCCCTACACGTAGTATTGAGACACTCACTTCTATGATACATTTGCAGACATTCTTATTTTGGGTATTAAACTCAGCCTCAGTCCTTAGGATCTCAAAGAAATATCAAACTGATGAGGACATGCTTAAACACAAATCCAAAAGAACAAAAGATTCAGAAAATCTAAAGATAATGAATATGTTCTTCGAAACCCTAACTAAACATCCAATATCTTTAAAGAACCAACTATGCTAGATCAAAACCATTGATTAGTCTCAATTGAGGGAGGTTGAAAAGCTTCCAGAGAGTGCATCTAGTATTCGCATACTCTACAAGCCTGATTGTCAACAAATTTGAAGGCTCCATAGTTAAAAGAAAAAAGAAAAGAGAAAGAACCACTAATTGGCTATTCATCTTATTACTGCCATCAAATTGGGTATTCCGACCAAAAGGAATCTATTTAACAGCAATTAAGAGAACTTCCAATCCCATGCCAAGGAAAAATTACAACAGTTCATATTACTCTAACTAGAAGACACCAACAAACCCAGAAATTCTTCATGTTATACAAGATCAAAAGGCAAAACCTAAAGAGAGGTTAAGGAGGAAAGTCATATTTGGTTATATTAAAGAAATCAGAAAGATAACCTTCTCAAAGTATGACAAGCATTAATTAGATTAATTTGAGACTTTCTGGGCTCAATATAGATCTGAAAACGAAGCATTGGCTCTAGCACTGGCAGAAGTCTTCAAAGGAACTGAGGATTTCCTCGGAGGTTCAGCTCTATAATTCGATGAGTCATCTTTCTCTTCGCTTTGGCTCGCCTTATTTTGGCTGCTGGCTTTCTCCCCCTCCACTTCTCTGTATTTGTGCAGGTACCTCTTCAATGGCTCAGCATAGTCATCAAACCCTAGACTGGCAAGAGCAAAGCAAATATCATCCCCATTAACAGTTTTTCGCTTCTCTTTATGACACTTGTCTGATGCTTCGCCTGTAACAAAACTTATGAACTCAGACACACATTCCTGCATAGTTTCTTTAGCTTCTTTGGAGATTTTAGCGTTTGGAGGTAGAATCTGCTTCATGATTCTTCCAACATTAGCAATTGGAAGCAACCTGTCTTGTTCTCTGATGATGCCATTAGCATCCTGGACATCAACTGAACCACATCTCGTCTCTCCAAATTCGTACTTTTGGCACTGATCTCTATCTCTATTATTGCCAAGGTTGTCAACCATTGCTCAGTAACAAGTGGTAGAAGAAAATTCAGATATAGCCTGTTAAACACAGACACGTTGCTTACTTAGTAGCTAACCCCCTGATTATATAGGAACCAACTATAGATACAGCAATAAGACAGTCCATGTGTATGTTCACCATCAACAGATGCATGTTGATGGTATGCGACATGACGTGGCTCAAAGCAATGAAGAACTGGTCAGCGGAACACTATGGCGGGCAAGCTCCTTTTTGGTACTAGTTAGGTCTTTTTCTTAGTTAATTCTACTTTATTGTACACTAATCTCTTAGGCTTGGTGCGAGCGATTTCCGGCCCTAAATCGTTTTGAGAAAATGACTCGAAACTTATCAATTATAGGCAACAAGGTCCCCACCACTCCCTTAATTAGGAATTCAATCTTTATTAATGCCCTCGATAAGTTGGAACCAAGTATCATAAATTATGTTGTTAATGACATGATGTGGTCAACAAATATGCACGAGTGCATCTACTTGTGTGTCCATAGATGCAAACCAAGAGCTAAAAATAATGGATTCGTTGAACATTGCAAACCCTAATAGTTGATTACCTACTTTGGCAATTCATTTGTACATGGATTATGTCACTCTTTACATATACAAATAATTTTCGCTTCTTACTTCTTTATGAGGTAAGAGTTTTGTATCTAGGTTTCAAAACCTATAAAATTATATACATAAGTTTAAGAATTAAATTATATATGTAAGATTAAGAGTTATGAATCATGTCATATCTATATTAGTCACTAACTGATTTATGTGTATAAGATAAATATTTCCTTCATAACTTTTCTAAAAAGAATCGTAAGATCATTTATATCATTAAACTACCAACACCCTGTAAATATAATTAATTTAAGAAATATAAATTATATCTTAATTGAAGCCGATGTGAAGAATCTTTTGGTAACATAAACATAAACATAATCATAAACATATACGTAAACATAGTGTGAATAGATTCGCTTACAAAAAATAATTGGAGATAATTATCTATAGATTGGGATTGTATTGATTGTACTATATATTTGATATTAGGTTAACTGCCAAAGTAGCATCTTGATTAGAAAAACTATGCCTAGATGCTCTATATTTTGTTGCATAACTTCATACTCTGTTCACTTATATAATGAATAGATTAATTAGATATTTCACAACTATTTTCTTGATTAAGACAAAAAAATTGAAAGAAAAAGTGTTTAAATCTATAAGAATAACAAAAATCTCAGACGTGTGCTCTAAACCAACCTTTCTCTTCATATACAGACACCAAAAAAATTCACCCTTATCCGAAACATGAAAGAAAAAATTTTACTTCTAGGGCATAGAAGAATCCAAATACACTTTCATAATATGTAAAAATTGAAGCAAACAATGGAGGAATACCTGCCGTATGCAAATTAAAAGCCTTTGGCTGGAAATTGGGTGGTGAAAAAGAACACTTGTATGAGATGGAATTGTGTGAAACTCATCTACAAATCACATGCTAGATTGTATATAAATTGCCTGTAGTTAAAAATTACCAAATCCACGAACATTTCCAGTCACTTCCTTTTATTTATATCAAACGCATCTTGATATCTGTTCAATATTTATCGCTAATCGGGAAAGTTGCTCATCAATTAGCCAGAGCTCGTAGCGTGAATGTACTGTTCAAAGAACATGATTTGTGGTCCATGCTTATTAAACATTTACTAAGCTAGTTACCATCATGATCACCCGTTGCATAAGAAAAGTAAAACAAAGCAACTAAGAGAAGAGGAAGAACATACTTATGGGTTTCATGACCTCACTTTCAAGACAATTCTGCACTTAAAGTTGCCAAAGGACTTGCTTAATTTGCTTTTTACAATGTCATAATATCCCTAACCTGATCTGGAATGGAAAGGAATTTAGGCTATAGGACTTGCTGTGGTTGTGACTAGTACAACTTTAATCATCAGTATTGGACAGTAGCGCTTATGAAACGTAAATATCGTAATTACTTAATTAACAAGTGGATGTAGGAATTAATCCCAGAAGCTGATTTGGAGAAACCTTAACAAAGTCAGAAATTCTGTATTTCTTCCTTTTCACAAGATTATTCCGACTTTTGATCATATTCCCTCTTACGCCTGCGCACTAGTGGGCATCTTAGCTGATGTGATCTGATTTTCTGCATCTTGAGCACTTTCAGAAGACCAATCCTAGAAAGTCTACTCTTTAAGAAGTATAGAAACATCCCCCATAGTGTCTAGTTGCGGACTGTTTAGGGTGTTCTTTAGACCAACATAGTATGTTTAATTATTTTTCCTGCTTTTGGAATACAACTTTTTTCTGTTCTTTATTTGTCCTTTATATGCTCCCATTCTTGGGATTTTAGTATTTGGTTAACTTTAGCATCTTCAGTCCATAAACGTACATTTACTCTTTTATGTGCTTTTTTAATCAGAACTATAGTACTTACGGTTACACAAGCAACCAAAGCCAAGCTCACAACTGAGGCCAAAACACGGTAATTAGGGATACATAGGAGCGTAAAGATTTCAGAATTTCACAGGGGCTTGCTCAGTGCTAACATTTACCTGCATAACGTCAAATATTTGTAAATCTGGGGTTTATAGGATCTTACTTGATGGTTTTGTTAAGGAAATTAAAAAATGTCTCATTAGAATTGACAATTGTTTTAATTTTAATGTTCATAAAAAAGGAAAATAATTGTCTTCAATTTTATCTAGAATTTATGTAACACTTCAATTTTTGAAATTCATGAAATAAACCCTAAACTTGTATTATAAATTTATTGTTGTCAAGTTATGTTAAATGATATCATTTCTTTTCCTTTTCGATGAAATTAGCTTGAAACTTATTTATTGTTCTGTCTGTAAGAATTTTTTAACTTTTAATTAAAATCTTGTACTACTTACTATACATCGTTACATTTTGATCTTATTAAATATTTACTTAATATTTAATTAATATATTTAAATAATATTTACTTTTCAAATTTTAGATTACCTACCATGTGTTTTTCAACAATATGCTTAAAGCTTTGAAAATATTTTACAATTTGTATATGCTCCATTATAATTTCATGAAATATTTGTTTGAATAGAGGCATAGTATTATGTATAATAGGCACCTGTAGTTATTTTTTTTGTATAAATTCATAGATTTAAAACAAATTTATAGAGTTTGAATGCACATTACAACAGAAGGCACATTTAGCGACAAAATAAATGTCACAGAATCGTTGCTAATAGTAATTCGCAATAATTTGTATTCATCGTTAAAATCGTCACAAAATCCCCGTAGCGTAAAAAAAACTATAGGCAATGTTTTCACCAAATCGCTACTAATATATGTTTGCTACGAATAGTTTTTGTAGTAAAAAAGTATAGGCGACGCTTTTCTAATCATCGCCAATAAGTTTTTACTACACTTTATTTTCGTCCCTAAAACTTATTAGTTATTTTATGAAAACATAGCTAAAAGTTTTTAACTACATAAAGTAAGCGTAGTGAAAACTTATTGGCGATGTTTTTAAAAACATAGTCAAATATTGTTAGCAATGTTTTAAAATTTTAAATATGCATTATAACTAAATGTTATATCATGTAGATTATTATAAGTGAGATATTTTATCAATATTATTATATGTAATTTAGAAAAAAATTTTGTATATTTATTATGCAAAAATATAATAAAGAACTAATTAAAAATTAGAAGCATCATATATAGAAATTAGAACATCATTAAATATGATAATGTACAAGATGTTAATTACAATTTCAAAAATACTTATATACAAAATAGAAAAATACAAATATGAGTTTAATGACTAATAATCGTTTTCATCTTCACTACTTACATAATTCAGGCCAAGTAAAATTTTGACCAACTTTTCAAGCTTGTCACTACAAGAAAAGAAGGTCTTTCGCGACGTTTTTAAAACGTCACAAAAGCTCATAAAACGTCATAGAAGAGAATTTGCGACGTTTAAAAAAACGTCACTAAAAACGTCGTGGAATGTGGAGTAGGCAAAGGGTATCCGCGA
>JAOTAZ010000004.1:8384351-8399836 GCA_025629785.1 Erythroxylum oxycarpum
AATTTTAGGTATGTTTATCTTTTTATTTTCAAATAATATTTAATTTTCAAAATTTTAATTACCTACAATGTGTTTTTTAACAATATGTTTAAAACTTTGAAAATATTTTGCAATTTTTAGATGCTCCATTCTATTTTATTAAATATTTGTACGAGTAGAGGTTTAGTATTTCATACAATAGGTATCATAACCAGCAATTATTTGTGTATAAATTAATAAATTATAACAAATTTATAAAGTTTGAATGCACTAGCTATTTAAACAAATTCATGAAGAAGCCAAATGAAAAAAAATGAAAATCATAAAAATATCAATTATAATTAACCTTAGTATTATTATCCATGCTAACCATTAAAAATTTATCTGCTAGCCATTAAAATTTTATCTTTTTAACATTATTAATTTTAAGAATATTATCACACAAAAAATTCTCAAAATTCTCCTCAAAATTTCATAAGATTTAAAATCTTTAATATCAACTTTTCACGACGATTTCTAACTTTTAGCCATGATTATAGAAATCATCGGCAAAGGCTCAACATTTGGTGACAAAATTGTTAAACCGTTGCAAAAGGTTGCGCTTTTTGTGACAATTCACATAAATCATCACAAAAGGCATTTCTTAAGCGACGATTTTGTAAAACATCATATAAAGCTATACTTTTGGTGACAAATTTGAAAATTATTGCCAAAGTTGACTTTTAGCGACGATTTTCAAATCGTCGGCAAAAAACATAGCTAAAAACCAGTTTTATTGTAGTGTCATTAGTTATTTAAACAAATTTATAAAGAAGGCAAAAAAGTGAAAAATCATATAAATGTCAATTATAATTAACCTTAAGATTATTAACCACACTAACAATTAAAATTTATCATTTTAACCTTAATAATTGTAAGAATACTATCACATAAAAATTCCCTTAAGAAATCATAAAATTTAAAATTTTTAATATCAACTTTTGGTAACGATTTCTAAATTCGTCACCAAAAGTCTAACTTTTAGTAACGATTATGGGAATCATCACTGAAGGCTCAACATTTGACAATGAAATTGTTAAACCACCGCAAAAGGTCATGCCTTTTGCGAGAATTCACATATAGTGACAATTTGGTAAAACATCCCAAAAAGTTAAATTTTTGACAATGAATTTGGAAATCGTCGCCAATAAAAACGTAGCTAAAAGTCATTTTTGTTGTAAAAATAACAATTTGAATTGGACACGATCATATACTGATGAACAGGTGCGAGCTGATATATATTTGACACATTCCAAAATTTGATTTATGATCCGAAATTCTCACATCCACAGCCGCAAATTCCTAGTGCCCCTTGTAGATGCTGAACGGTGCTTGATCGGCTTGTACGCAGTATAAATAATTTGTTTACTCGATTATTCGGAAATTGTAACAATTTGTCCAAAACTCCGAATGTCGTTGGACTTGAAGTCTAGGTCCTGAAGCTCGAAAATGATACGCATATAAACTTTCAACTCAAGGACAGATCCTGAGCTAAGGTTTCCAAGTCCAGTTGCTTAGCTTAGTTTTAGGGTCATGTCTTTTCTATATTAGAAAAGGTGACTATGATGGCCCAATAAAGTAGGCTTGGGTTTCTCATAACATGAACCTCATTTGTAAGTAATGGCACATTGGCAATGTACGCTTACATGTATTTGGATGAGCAATAGTCGAAAAACTGGAAAAAGCACAGAAAACTAAAGCGATGGCTTCCAAGATCCTTTTGACCCTCCGTTTCCTATCTTCACTACAAGTAGAGCTTTGGGTTTGTTCCACAAGTTATCCTTTAATCTGTTTTAAATTTTAAAATTAAAAATATCGGTGAAAACAATGACCAAAGTTGTGGACATTGTCTTGTTCACGACGATTCTGCGGTGGCTCTTAGAGATCATGGAAAGCCGTTGTGCGTTCAATCCGACGGTGCAAGAAGAAGCCTTTTATTTAGATGTCTTTCTCAAAAAATAAAAACCAACCAGCCTCGCCTCAACCGTACCACGATCTTATTCTTTCCCCACGTGTCATTAACATACAATATTTTCTCCATTCTCCATCTGTAATCTATTCTACATTCCAATTCCACTTACATTTCTACGCCACCCACAGACTCTTCAAACTCATCCATTTTAATATCCTTTTCAGCTTAGTTATTAATCAACTGTAACTAAGGAGAACGTACGGATAGGGTTGTATTATATATATATATATATATAAGCAGCTCATATTATGCGTGAGTCTACCAAAAATAACTTTTCTATAAGGATAAGGTTGTATGTTATCGTATCTTTTCAAACCTTACATCTCAGTAGAACTTCAAGTAAAGTGTCGGTGACGGGGACGATGATGATACGAGCAGTCTTGCTTTAACGTTGATTTTTCCCCGAAGAAAAAAAATCAACTGACCCGTAACAAAATTTTGCGTGTGTTTATTAGATTATTCTTCTCATCACCGAAAGAAAAAAAGTTGAGCTTAGCGGTGAGCTTTGTGATGGACAGCAAAACGGTCAACTGTCACAACTCACAACCCTAGATTGGTTCTGGTGAAATGAGCCTACATTTATAATAACTAAATTACAATCAGGGCCATCCAATCCATTCCATCAAAATTTTCACTTCTAAATTCTTGTATAATATTAAAAGGAAAAGCTTAGCACCACGTTGGCGTATGGACATTTATCATGCATTTTTAATTACGTGTTCAAACTTTAATAAAACTTACATTTTTCTGTAAACAATTGGAAGATATAAATACTCCTTTTGCATAAATTTTAATTTTTCAGAAAACAAAAAGGAAAATTAGACACAAATCCAAGGAAGTTGGTGGAGAAAGACCAAAAGGTCCAATGAAGGGCGAGGGGAGAACCTGCAGAAAGCAAGTACCTTTTAGTAATTTTATGAGTTGAAAGACCCATCCACTTTCATTAAATAAATATAAATCGAACCGAATAACAAATATGTATTATTAAAAATCTCTCTTTTGAGTTGTTATTCTTTTGAGTCCTGTCTGCCTTGGCCTGGCCTCCCTGCTAGTCCTCGTCAATTTAACCCATCGTGTCCATGAAACTTCTGCTCTCTGTTTCCAGTTCAAAGTAAGAATCTTGTTTGCCTTATATCTTCCATTTTCTTTCACGTATTCTCTCTTCTGTTTCGTTTTTTCTTTTATCAGTTTATTGCTATATTGTTACTTTCACCAAAAAATAAAAAAAGGAAGAGGTTTATAGAAAGAAGTTGACAATCAAGGGGTAATAGATGGGTCATGAGGAACACAAATTTTTCCAGATTCTGTCTTCTACGTGGGTTTTAACGTCAACTATTTGTGCGGAGGTTCGTAAATATATATATATTTCTTTTGATTCATTAACTCTTTTTGAACTTTCTTTGTCAAGTTTTTTTTCGTTAAGGTTTTGTCCACTCTGTATTTCTTACTGTTAACAACAATCGTTTTCTATTTCTTATTTTTAGTTCTTGAGTATAATGGGGTCTCTGAGAATTGTTGCTCAGCAATGGAAAGATCGTTTCTTCCACTTAATGCTGATTCCGTGGATGTGATTTTATGGTGCTTTCCATACGAAACGTTGCGTAACTTTTGGGTTCGTTTGATTTTCGTTCTCTTACTTGGTCGTATGATGTAGAATCGTTAAATAATCACGTATTTTATCTACGTTTCTCTGTATTGGGTGTTGATGGCGATACTGACGATGAGTTTCTTACTTTTCCTTCCTTTTTTTCTTCTTGTTCTTCTCTGGATTGTATTTTTCTGGATATGCATTTTGGTCCTTGTTTTGCCGACAATGTCCGATAAGATGGACGTTTATCATCAGTTAAACATTTCATTATCTTTCTTATGCTTAACTGAGAACTTCATTGTTTCCTACATGTTTTGAATCGAGAATTATTATGAAACGTACAAAATGAGTCAACTGGACTTGTGCGTAAACTCATTTGCCTTGGATGCTCAGCTGTACTAATTGCAGTTTACTTTCTTTTGTATTGGCTTCATAACTTGATTAATGCTCAAAAAAGTTTCCGGTGCTTGTTAATGAAAGAAATTTTAGTTGTCTATGTCATGCCAGCAGTAAATAGCAAGGGATTGTTACTTGTTTCTTCTCTTCTTTCATGATTGTTTATTTTATTTGTATTATGTTATATGTAATAACTCTGTTATGCCCATAATGATATCTATATCCACTATTAATTCCCTTCATGCTAACCAAGCAGTAGTACTTTTGCCATTCGTCCTAGCAGGATAATCCCTCTTATTTCTTGTCTATATGGAGCAATAGAAAAAATGTCATCAGTTAAACTAAATATTTTATTCTTAAGGAGTGCACTAAATGTGTTTTATTTAGCCATTTATACATACGGTGTTCTTATTAAGGCATTCATTGATTCCTTTTGAGGCAATCCTTTTAAATTTTCAATAATTTTCTGTTTAGTTCATATATAATGAAAAGGCTGTAAATTTTCAAGGTTATGGTTATCTTTGCCTGGCACCAGTTTCATGCTTAATATACTATTTTTATTCTGATGTTCAATCAGGTACTACTCCCTCTGCTAAGTTTACGTTTAACCCAGTGGCTTCCACTTCACCTGATAACGTGGAAGAAGACAAAAACTCTAAGGTGGTGAATAATGTTATGTTCAAAGGAAAATTAATCCCACTCATCCTGATTCCCTGAGTTCAATCCCTACTCCATTTTCATCAGACTTCGTTTGGATAGCACCATGGAAGACATTCAAGATGGAAACACTGAGCAATCGCTTTCTCCAACTTCTTCTGACATGGGAGATACTGGAGATGCACAGGTGGTTCCTCATGTTGGAGATCAATACCAAGCAAATGTCCCTTGCCTTATTACAGAATATGATCCCCTACAGCTTAAAAATATGCCAGGAAACTCAATAGTGACGTTTGATACTCACTGCTCTTTTGTGCTGGGATTACCTATACCCCTTATGTGGCTAGAAGCTGAAATAAAAAACGTCAATGGGACTGTTGAATCTGTTAACAGTGAAGAGAGCCAGGTTATTTCCAAAAATGAATGCCAGGAATTTGAAATTCAACCTGTGGCTTTTTCATTAAACCGTGGAAATTATTTAGAGGATTCAAATCGTCAACTGGGAGCTGCAAGTACTAAGATGAAGGCTGATTTGATCTTCTCTGAAAAACCTGAAAGTAAAATGAATAAAGTAGATGGTGAATCCTGTCCTTTTCCTGGCGTTGCAAGTGGATTTTGGACAGAGCTTGAACGAGATAGTTTTCTCCTTGGATTGTTTATCTTTGGAAAGAATCTTATATCAGTGAAGAGATTTGTTAAGAGTAAAGGAATGGGTGACATTCTGGCCTTCTATTACGGTCATTTCTACCGATCTGATGAATATCGTAGATGGTCAGAGTGTCGGAAGCTAAGGACCAGACGTAATGTACAGGGACAGAAAATATTTACAGGGTGGAGGCAACAGGAGTTATTATCACGTTTACTCTCTCATGTTTCACAAGAATGTCACCATATTTTACTGGAGGTATGACACATCAATGATGCTGTTGTTACAGGAACAGTTTACATAATTGCTAAAATCAGAAAACTGATATATAACAGGATTATCCATATCTCATGTACATGATGCAACTATTCTTGGTTGTGTACATAACCTTTGTCCTTTCTAATGCAGTACACTTTGTTATCCTCTACCTCTACTTGCCAAGATTACAAATGTCTACAGTCAATGTTCTCTGATGGTTCCTTTCGTAATCTTAACTAAGTTACGACTCTAAACAATACTAATTTGAAAATAAAATGCTCTAATTTGATGTTTAGAGGATTGTACCTGAACAAAGGATAAAGCCTACTAGGCCTTAAAACCTTTTTCTCGCTCCTAAAACCCACAATGTCTATGTGCATGTTTGTTCATTTTTCATTTTATCTTGTAATGATCTTGTTTAGGAGTTTTTGTAAGAGTTTAGGTAAAGCGTATGGGTATAGTGCTTATTACTAATAATTTTAGTTGCTTCCATCTTTTGAACTCACAAAGATCAACTAAGCTTCCTAGTTCGCGTGCTTATGATGCATGAGAGTCCTATATGTCATGATTTTGGTATCAGATTATTTCCATTTTTGCAAGAGTTAAGACCTCAACAGATTGAAGCAAACTTTGAAATAATTTGGATTATTAAGGTCTTTGGTATTCCTTTCCCTAAGTCTTTCCCCTTTTTCTTCACATGTTTAGTGTTGAACAAACCAGTCGCTCTTCCTTCCTTTTCCTGCGGTCTCATTCTCATCATCTATCTTAGGCAGTAAAATGGAATCGTGTTCATTTTGAGAATTTGATATGATTTGAACATCCCTCCAAACTATGATTCTTTCTTTGTAGAGGAAAGTTTACGTCCCTCTAAACTATGATACTTTCTTTGTAGAGGAAAGTTTAGTTTTTTGAATTACATGTATTTCTGTTTTCAATTTACTATGTTCTGTATGACAGAGCTTTGTGAGGATTTAATCAAATATTGGTTCATGCATGACAGCTGCCTACATTGTTTATTAGGCTTTGTAATTGACTGGTCTAATGCCAGCCTTGTTGGTTCTTGGGATTTGTAGGCTAGTCTCTCATCATGTGAGGATGATGAAAATTTTTCTTTAAATGAGGAGCTTGGAAACCTTAAAATTTAACCAGTCATTTATTCTCTTTTGCGAAGTTTTGCCTGCAAGGTGTCATATGTTAAAATGTATTCAGTTTTCTTCATCCTTAATATTCATCCTTGATTCTTGATTCTGCTGATATTGGTTTTCTACTAGTAGAGTTGATAAGACAGACTAGATATTTGCCATATTCTCTTTGTAAAATAACTATATCATCTTTTCCCTAAGGTTATGTTTCCTTCTGCATTTTTCACTTGCTAATCTCGTGTTAACATAATGAGGTTTTTCTTTTTCCTGCAAAAAAGACATAAGAATCATTACAATTGTTCTCTTTGGAATTTTGGAAGTATGTTTTAGCAATTGGCATAGTAGGTTTTATGGTTGCAACCTGCAACTTTTCTATTCTGCCATTGGTAATAACAATTATCATGTCCTTACATGCTTGAAACCTTGTTTACTACAGGTTTTCAGGTTATATGGAGAGGGGAAAATTGCATTTGAAGAATATATTTTTGCGCTTACACATGCAGTTGGCATCAATGTGCTTGTGGAAGCCATAGGAATTGGAAAAGGGAAGCAAGATCTCACCAGTGTTGCCATAGAGCCAAAATCCAACCATGTTATTTCTGTCCGTCATGAAATACCTATTGGCAAAGCTTGCTCATCTCTTACATCTGCAGACATTATTAAATTTTTGACAGGGGATTTCAGGTTAAGTAAGGCCCGATCTAGTGATCTCTTCTGGGAAGCTGTTTGGCCTCGACTTTTAGCAAGAGGATGGCACTCTGAGCAGCCTAAAGATCAAGCCATTTCTAGTTCCAACTCCAAGTATTCCTTGGTTTTTCTTGTTCCTGGAGTTAAAAATTTTTCTAGAAGGAGATTGGTGAAAGGAAAGCACTACTTTGATTCAGTTAGTGATGTTTTGAATAAAGTGGCTTCAGATCCAGGACTTCTTGAGCTTCAAGTTGAATCTGCAAAAGGTGATCATAATAAGGATGAATATAGATGGGACCCACCCTCACAAGTAAATCAAGATTGCTTGTCAAATAAGCGTCACTGTTACCTTCAGCCAAGAAACTTGAATTGTGATCGCAATGTCAAGAAGTTTACAATTATAGACACCAGTTTGGCTTATGGAGCCGAACAACCAAAGGTGAGAGAGCTTAGAAGTTTACCAGTTGGAGGTGCTGGTGCATCTTCTTTTTCTAGTATTTCAAGTGAATCAGAAGAAGACACATCTGAAGAGTCGGAGGAGGAAGCAATTGAAATGAGAACACAAAATCCTGCAGAGAACGAGATTGATAGAAAAGCTATATGTGATTCATCAGATTGTGTAAACAGCATTAGAAATAGCAGTACATGCGATTCCTTAGATCCAACCACTGCAGCAGCTGAAAATCATGAAATTGACAGCTTGTGTCTACTGAATGACAAGCAGCCAAGGGAGACTATGGAGTACCAATTCAGCTGGAAGTTTAAGCCTGACCCCCCTAAGTATTTGGTCCCACTCGGAAAGCAATTGAGTTACATCGGTTGCAATATTGAGCGGTCAAACAACACAAATAAAAACGTTTCTGCAGAGACAAAGCTAAATGAAGATGAATCTCACTGTACATCAAATTCCCATACATACGAGGACATAATATGTCCAGCTCAAAATTCGTCTTCTGCTACCTCATTGGCTAAAGGCAGTCCGGATAGGGATTGTGAAGCAGTTGTTGGTGAGGATTGCCGAGGTAGTGGGCTGCATACAGAAAAGCCTCAATCACCAAAATTGATTGACTTAAATGTTCCTCATGTTTCATTGGATTTTGAAGATGAGCCTATAATGAAAGAAATGATTCAAAACAATGACAGTTTGCATGAAAATGAGACATGCTTGCCATCCAAAATGAACTGCCAATCTGACCCTGACTTGATGAAGTTATCTGGCGCTATGGCTGCTCCATGGCATCCACCCGATTTGAATAGCCGGAGGCAGAGCACCAGGAACCGGCCATTGACTACAAAAGCATTGGAAGCTATGGAACTAGGATTTTTCAATACAAAGAAGAGAAAATGTGGCAACTCACTGGCAAATAACAAAATGTCTACGTCTTCTAGACGAGTACGTGGAAGAAATGCTTCCGGAGGAAATGCTAATGATGATGTTCAGAACAACGCTGAAGACTCGGGAGGTGGGGAGGTTTTGGATGGCTCCTATAATAACACCGACATAGTTGACGAGTCTTTGGTTTAACGGATGCTGGAGAGTCAATATGAACACCCAAAAGTTGAATTGTGTTCTGTCATTAGCTTGTAGACGTTTGGACATCTAACTTCCTCCTAACCATACTAGAAGATCACCGCAATCCCCACTTCTGTTATCCAAATCAGTGCAAAATTGAAGAAAAAGATGGCTGGTGAAAAATTCTGGAGCCACACAGTGGTCAGTGTGAGAAACAAACGTGAGATGATGAAACCTACTGGATGATGGAGGAACCCAGGTGCTTTCCAACAGAGCTTAACAAGTGTAGATGTCTGTCATTGGAGGTTTCGCTTAGTAGCTTCACTGGAGAAGATTGTGTTTCGTATAAAATATGATAGCCGTTTGTATTATTTTGATGTAAATGAATATTGTTTAACATCTATGATTCTTGAAACTTGAGATGTAATAAACATGCGACTCATATGTTGTCCGTGAAATGTATGGCAGAAAGCAGTTTAACAGTTTAAACTCACGGTCGAGAAGATTAATGTGATTGTTAAAGCTATGCTTTAATCTTTAGCGCTTCGCAGTATTACACGTAATATGGATATGAAATACAGTAAAACTTTAATAATAAATTAATATTGATAAGACTGAAAAATTATTATTTTATACGGAGTTATTAATTTATCGATAAATGAATATTTTATTAATTTATCGATAAATGAATATTTATTATTTTATAGAATAATTTTTATTTTGTACATTATATTTATTAAATTAAACAATTATTTTTTTTCCATAATTAAGAAAAGAAAATAAATTAACAATTAATTAATGATGGTACATTGTATCTAAGTTTATTAATCTTGTCAAAAATCAGTTTATTAATCTTAGGTAATAGTGATTCAAAATAGAGTGCATATAAATACATTAGAATATGAAGTGTTGTGAATGGTTTCAAGTACACACTATTGTATAGAGTTTATAAATAGATACATGTACTTTAATGATGCATTGATATTCTCTTATCTTTTTATACTTTTACACTTAGTTTTTATTCTCATTTGATGTCTAAATCACTTAACTTATATTGATTTTATCATTTCAAGTGTTTTAAGTGTCAAGTGAAAAAAATCATGCTAAGAAGGGAGATTTATGATTTTTGGATGTCATTTTCAAAGTGAGGAGGCTGAAATATCCTAAGGTATGCTTCTAGAAGAAGAAACTGGTAATGTTGAAGGCATTCAAAGATTAAAGGAAGTTATTTCTAATTTACATTATAGAAATGTCATGAATGTAGAGCAGATTTTGAATTATCATACTGAAAATGAAGAAATTATTCAAGGAGTAATAGGTATGAAAGATGATAATAACGCTATACCACATATTTCTCCAAAAGAAACTTTTCTTGATGTAGAGACTTTGAAAAGTTACTTGCTTCAAAATGAGAAGAATGTGCCGAATGTCATTTATGCCCTCTAAAAAGTTAAAGATGAAATTGGATTCAGTTCGCATGAAAAGAAGAATCAGTTGACTATAGATTCATATTTTAGGAAAGCATAAAATTTGAAATAAAAATTGTTTAGGAAGTGCTTTATTTTATGAATTATATATGTAATTTTCATACTTATTTAATGAATTATTATTTTATATTTTCAATGGGCCTCAAGGATTTTTTTTTAAATTATTATCTTATGCATTTAGCGAGGTTATTATTTTATCCCATTGGCCCAAGTCAGGACCGGAGAAAATTATTATTTAATCAAGATTATTAATTTATCGAATATTCATTTATTGAGGTTTTAATGTAGGTGAAACATTTAAGATTTTTGGGATATAAGATTAGCGCTTTTCATATATAAGTTTAATATGCAAGCATTGTAACGGAACTTGTGTGTATAAAGTAGGTCTCGAAAAGTTGAATTTCATATATCAATAGTAGATGCCGGAGAGATAGTAGTTCTTACAAAAGTCTTGTCATGTTTGTGCACTGAAATTGAGGAGTCATGGTTGAACTGGTTTTAACAGCCTTTACAGCAAGTAATACAATTGGACTAGGGAGGGGTTGTTGTCTTAATGAAGCAAGAGCTCCTTCATTTTGCTTTTCTGGGTTTAGCATCAAAGCATCCTTTATAGTAAGTAGTACAATTGGACTAGGGAGGGGTTGTTGTCTTAACGAAGCAAGTGCTCCTTCATTTCACTTTTCTAGGTTTAGCATTCAGACCCATAAACTAGGATGAAAGGTACAAAATAACAAAATACAAGGCAGGCTTAAAGGCATAAGATGGTAAAGTTGTTTTATTTACTATCATATTTCCTCCCTTGATAGAGGTTATACCTCGTTTTGTACCAATAGAGAAAAGACTTAACTGGTCTTGATGTGAAAGGGTCATAAGAGAAGAAATTACAAAGGTTTTGAGGGAGATGAGTAGCGGAAGGGTAGTAGGGTCGGATGAGATCCCTATAAAGGTATGGAAGAGAATAGGAGTTGCCGATATTGAGTGGCTAGTTCAGCTTTTAATTGTGACCCTTGAGTTAGCCGAAATGCCGGATGAATGGAGATTGAGTAGATTGATTCTATTATACAAGGCTAAAGGGGACATCCAACATATTCACAACTATAGAGGCATTAAACTAATAAGTCACACCATAAAGCTGTGGGAAAAGGTGATTGAGAAGAGAGTCCGGAGAGCAGCTTCTATACCGGCCAACCAATTTAGCTTTATGCTTGGTAGGTCCATGACAGAAGTGATACATCTTCTTCGTAGGCTAATGGAATGCTATAGGGAATGAAAACGGAATTTGTATATGTTTTTTATTGATTTGGAGAAGGCATATGACAGGATTTTTAGGGAAATCTTATGGAGGTATTTAGAGGCAAAGAGAATTCCTATGACCTATATACGCGTAATTGGGATATATATGAAGGAGGAATGACTAACGTACGGATGATAGGAAGCGACACGGAAACTTTTCTTATTAGTATTGGGCTACACCAAGGCTCAGCCTTAAGCCCTTTGTTGTTTGCATTCGTGATAGATGAGCTTACCAAACATATTTAAAGAGAGGTACCTTGATGTATGTTATTTGCTGGCGATATTATCCTCGTGGATGAGACCAGAGAGGGGGTCAATTTCAAGTTATAATGCTGGAGAGAAACATTAGAGTCAAAAAGTTTTTTAAATGAGTAGGACTAAGACCGAGTACTTAGAATGCAACTTTTTAGGAAGTCAGATGGTTCATGAGGCGGCGGTAGCAATTGGTACTGAAGTCATACCATAAAAATCGAGTTTCAAATACCTCAGGTCTTTTATTCATTGTGATGGTAACATTGATACCGATATAGTTCATTGTATCAGATCTGGATGGGTTAAATGGCGAAGCGCATCAGGGGTCTTATGTGATAAAAGGATTCCATTAAAGCTTAAAGGGAAATTAAATAAAATGGTGATTTGGTCAACCATGTTATATTAGGCGGAATGTTGGCCCCCCAAACATAGATATACAAGAAAGTTGTTGGTAGTTGAGATGCATATGTTCCGATGGATGTTTAACATTACCAAAGAGATAAGATCCGGAATCGTGTGATGAGAGATAAACTATAGGTGGCTAGTATTGCTGACAAGTTGAGAAAGACCAGGCTTAAGTGGTTTGAGCATGCGAGCAGGAGGCACCCTGATGCTCCTGTGCGATGTTGTGAGAAAATAATCTTTCGTGACTGCAAGAGGAGAAAAGGAAGGCCAAACAAAAACTTGAGGGAAGAGATCAAAAAGGATATAACAGAATTGGCCTTATCGAGGAATTGGCCAGAAATAGAAAATTCTGGCATGCTAGGATAGGGTGAAAGATATCCTTTAAAGTGCATCAAAACAGTCGTAGAAGTTATTGGGAGTCGTTTACTGTAAAGTTCTGACGACGTATTTACCGCTTAGGAAGTCTAACCCTAGTGTCCAATTTGTCTTTTCTAGTTGCAAGTCGTGGATAAGTCTTTCTATCCTACTACTTCGCTTTTCAGTTATGGTGTATAGGGAAAGGTCCGTCGAGGCCATTCAATACCGTTGGATTGTTCATACTCATATGGCTACTGAGCAAAGATCTCTAACACAACTCGAGACATAAAGATTCATACTTTGCAGCTTATCAGGTAGTAGCAGATTTGGGCATTATATCAAGTATTTTCTTTTATTTATTTATTTATTTTAGTTTTATTTACCTACTTTTTTAACATATCAATTTTTAACATATTTATTCTTTTATCCTGCATCACTTTTTTATTATCATATTTATATACGGGTCTATCAAAAATAATATCTCTATTTTATAGGAATAAAACTATATATTAACAGACTTCTCTAAATCTTGTATTAGTGCGAGATTAAGACTGAGTATAATAATTAGAGAAAATGACAGTAATAGTACCTGCCCTGAAAGATTTTCCTGCAAAATCATCAAATCTATAATGCAATCGGGAAGAGTTTCAGGTCCCACCCTCACAAACTTTTTTACTGTTGCACTAAATAAAGATGACGTATTCAAGTCCTTGCAATGGAGCAAAAATATATAGATGGAGATTCGGACTGATTGTGATGACGGAAGAAACTAACAGTAATATTACCTGCCCCGAAAGGTTTTCCTGCAAAATCATCAAATCTGTAATGCAATCGGGAAGAGTTTCAGGTCCCACGCTCACAAACATTTTTACTGTTGCACTAAATAAAGGTGACGTATTCAAGTTCTGGCAATTGAAACAATTCGTGTAGGTACACTGACATTGACATTTCTTCCTATTTTATGCATTTTTTTATTTACTACGTTAAAGGTCAATTTAGTATATGATAGTTATTCCACGGTCAACACCATGTTTGCACTCGAAAGTTTAGAAGATGAAAGCCGTTACCTCCACAAACTTATAAATGAGAGGCTGGTCTTCTATGCAGAGCAGGTTGCGAGTCCCGTACATTAGGATACAATCTGAAAACTTGTCCCTATCTTAAAAGACAATGTTTGTGATTTGAATAGTTAGTTGGCTTGCGTCCCATCCAATATAAAGAATCCCAGTTGATCACACATCGCAGTGAATATTAATTTAAGTGATATTCACAAGTTAATGACTATCGTGACAGATACAATGCTTTGATTTTCTATTCTTGCACAATATCAGGTTGACTAGTACAGTTCTACTTAGAAACACCCGAGTATATATGTAAGGGAGGAGAAGAGAAAGCAAAGAAGGGAAAACAAACAGAGAAATGAAGTGAATGTGATGAGCAAATCCATGGCATACGGAGGGAAGACCAGGCATCTGTTTCCTTTCTTTCTGGCCTTAGCTTTTTCCTTTTTCCTTCTCTGGGATTTATGAAATGTAATGTATTTCTTGCAATGTAGTTCTGCATGCATGCATTACACCACATCATTTGCTCTCTCTCCATGTATCCTAGTATCTCTCCCTAGCTCCCTTTAATTTCTTCTGTTTACTTATGTGAAGTTCTCTTCTGATATATCAGAGTAATTAGCAGAACCGATGGAGCTTTTTGAATGATTTCCCTTTCTCTTTTCCAAAAAATCTTTCTTGTTTTAACTCAGAAAGAAACTTTTCTGTTGCAGCACTAGTGAAATATCACTAACAAGTTCAGCATGCGTATGCTTACTTTTTATAATAATAACTAATATAGAAAAATTTAAAGGAGCTCCCAAATAATTCTTAAGTGACACGATTACACCTTATGTCTCATTAATTTATTTACTTTGAAATCCTGTGTAAAATTAATTATGTGAAAATAGAATGGAAAACATGAAAACTTTTACCTATTTATTTTTATTAAGAATAATATTTATTTTAAATAATGAATTGTGAGTTAAGATTATCATTACAAATTAATGCAACTATTATAAATTATATAAGTGTAATTATAAATAATGTAATCACAATTATAAGTAGTTATGATGATAAAATAAATTGCGTTGACAATATTGCAACGATAATTTATTACATTGCTCTTAAGATTGGTTGCGTATATTGATAATGACTATTTATCCATGATAAAATTAATGCTCTAATTGAAACATTGAGATTCATTTTACTACTCCCTTCGATTCATAATAAGTGTCGTTTTAGATATACTAATTATCTTTATCATATTCATTGTTCGCCAACTCTTACAGTTTACACCCTTTTCCAAAGCTTTCTCAACTAGAATTGCTCGTGCCACTTCCACCTCCTTAAATCTTTCTACCTACCCTTGCTTGGATCTCACAATCCTTCACGTACAATCGCTCCATTAAGGATTCTTTTAATATGCCAAGCATACTTCTATGCAAGTATCTTAAGTTCATACAAATACTTGTTCAAATTGATCCAATCTACACTCGTGGCTAGGGATGGCAGTGGGTTTTCAACCCGATCAATATCCGCACTATCCGACCCAATAGATTTAAATTTGGGTAGTAAATCGTAAAAATCGATAGATATGGATATGAATATGGGTTGAGTCATAAAAAATTGATATGGATATGGGTAAAGTAAAACCCGAATCATGGATACCCATATCCTATCCGTTTTTTATTAACTCTATTTTTTCTTGAATATTTATGGTTAAATATAATAAAATATTAATATTTTATAAGAAGAAACAACTTTAAAATCT
>JAOTAZ010000004.1:8416720-8430174 GCA_025629785.1 Erythroxylum oxycarpum
TTAGAGAAACGACCCGAGGGTGCATCCTATGCTGAAATCCTTGGTGTAAATTATTTTGACAGGTTTCCAAGGATCGATTTCCTAAATCGAACGACGAGCCGCGATCACTTGTACAATTGGTAATAGTGTTATATTTTGACCACTATAGAGGTACTTTTGGAGCATCAATCCACCGACGTTGCTGAAACTTCCCGGCATGAGCTCGGAAGCTGTAGGTGAGTAACCTCTAGATGATTTTGTCAATTACTATATGTCTACTGTGGTGAATAATGGCGGGTAATTGTGCTTGCGTTCTTATTATGGGTTTCGGACAGAAGGTCCGATGATTGGGAAGCGATGACATAGAAGTGTTATTTGTCTATGACAAGTGAATTGACTCTGTGAACTACTTGCCTCTGAATATGTGATTATGATATTAGTGAGTGTAAATTGGATGAATTATGTGTATATATGTGATTGTCGAATGTGTACATGGATATGAATGAAATTGTTATTGTCGGACTAAGGTCCGATGATTTGAAAAAGTGATTGAATGGGATAGGTGATTTCATTGTATAAATGTAAACCACATAATGGCAGTTGTGACCGGAGTAGCCACCTACAGAGCTACAAGCTTAACGAGTGAAAAAGAGCCTCGAGCTCGAAGGGAAGTAGCGCATACCCAGAGGGCTCTCCTACCCCTAAGACGCGTGGGACTTAGTGCATACCCAGAGGGGTCTCCTACCCCTAAGATGCGTTTAATGCTTAATGAGCCCTATATGGGACAGTTTAGGCACTCGGTCAAAACAAGGTAAGAATTGGAAAAGTGAGTTTCATATTAATCATATGGTATTTCTGAATGTGCTAATGTGAAATAATATGTGAATTGCTTAAGTGCAATCATGTGGTATGTCTGAATGTGCTAATGTGAAATAATCTGTGAACTGCTTAATGCAATCATATGGTATTTCTGAATGTACTAATGTGAAATAATCTATGAAGTGCTTAAGTGCAATCATGTGGTATATCTGAATGTGCTAATGTGAAATAATCTGTGAACTGCTTACAAGCAATTATGTGATAATTCTGAACGTGACATTATGAATTTTTGTAATCTGTTTGAGTGCAATTATGTGGCACTTCTGAATGTGCAATTGGAAATACTTTTGAATGAAAGGCAAGAATGTCGTATTTGATTAGGTGAAATGCAAGAAAGGCAATTTCTTAAATGCACATGATTGTGACTCATATGCATTTGATTGCATCTATTTGATTAGATGAAAGGAAAGAATGTCGTACACCTTCTGAATGTGTAACTGTGCTTTGTCTGTGAATTGCTTGAGTACCATTAAGTGGTGCTTCTGACTATGCATTTATGAAATTGTGACTTGATGTGTTGCATGAATTGGGTGAACCATCGATGATGGTTCCTCACTGAGTTCGCAAAAACTCACCCAAAATTTGCAATTATTTTTTCAGGCTTTGAAGAGCACCCCGTTCAACAAACGGGAGTATGTCTACTAACTACAAGTCCGAGATGGAGGTCAGGATCAGTTCGTATCTGCATTAGTGTCTAGTAGAATTATATTTTTTTTAAAATTTTGTACAACTGATTAATTTGTAAAGTAAATGATAGGACTATAGTGGATTATAGTAAATTGTATTTATAAAAAGGGCCCCCGTGGTCTTTGTATTTCACCATCGATGTCGGGTTCGGGTCATGCGGAAATGGGGTGTTACAAAACTACTCTTACCCACACTTATTTCAGATATTATCCTCAATATATCAAAACCAATACTTAATAATTTTAAAAAGAATAAAAATATATGAGTAAGTGAGACTTCTATTTAAAAGAGTTTAGTATGGCTAATAAACCTCCTACATACTCGACAGTGAAGGTGGAGTGAATTGTATAAAAGTGAAAAGGGCCATCAAGGAAGGCTTAGTTCTGCATACTATAATTAGAGGAGAAAAGATATAGGGTTAGAAAGAAAAGAAATAAAGAAATAAGTTTTTTAAAAAAATTTTGTTTGCAAAGCTCCTATTTATGTGTACTGGAATTAGAAGTAGCCCTGTGATAAGATGTGGGCATGCCTTAGTTAAAGACTAATTTTAGGTGTTTTGTTTATTGCTTCTATAAAGTGTGCAAGTAAGTTATGGGCATATCTTATTCAAGGGTTGCTTCTGGATGATTTATACCTTGCTTCTTTGAAATGTGTAAATAAGTGATGGGTGTGCCTTATTTAAGGAAACCTTTTAAATGATTTGTCCCTTCTTTTTTAATGTTCCAACTATGAAATGGGCTCATGCTTTATTAAAGATATTTTTTATTTATCTTATAATTTGGGCATTCCAAGATGAATTATTTATAATCTAAAATTTTCTTATTATGAATTTATTACCAAATGTAACCTTTACATTGTCCTCATCATTTAACATAAACAGTTCAACATCTAAAATAAAGCCAAATGACACATTACTAGGGTATTTTACCGCATTGTAAATATTAAGTTTAATAATTTATTTCTCCATCAAATTTCATGGTGAGTGCACCATTATATACTTCAATCTTGGTTTTAGTTATCTTGAGAAACAACTTTCCTAGCAAAAAAAATTAAGAGAATTTTCCTTTTTTTCATATCAAGCATATAAAAGTCAATAAGAAAAACTAATTCATTGACTTACACCTAAACATCCTACAACACTCTCATAGGATACACAACAAATCTATTAGCCAGTAACATGACTACCCTTGTCTCTTTTAATGGACTAACATTCAAAGATTGATAACTAATCAAAGGCATGACATAAATAGAAGTACCCAAATCATACATAGTCTTCCCTATTCCAATATTACTAATCATATATGAGATAATAAACATACCTACGACTTTGGACATAGGCAAAAATTTCATTTCGAGAATAGTCGACACATTTTTCCCTATGCTTACCCTTTCATTACCTTTTAATTTACCTTTGTTGGTGCATAATTCTTTGAGAAATTTTGCATAGCTAGGTATTTCTTTTATCATAATAAGTAAGGAAATGTTTACCTTTACCTTGTAAAATTCTTAAGAATTTCCTTCTCCTCCTCTTTCTTGGATTTGGCAAATCTTTTAGGGAAGGGAGGCTTAGTCACTAATGCTCATAGTTATTTGTCATTGATCACCTTGGAATTATCGGATTGTTGTTGAGGAGTGGACGAGTTATCACTTCTTTTTTCCTCCTCCTCTAGTGTAATATCCCATTATCTATGAGAAGGTTAGAATAGTAAATATGAGTGATCAATGAGAGCTTAGAAATGCATTTTCATGCTCATGTATAATATGTCATACACATACACATGAATAGTAAATTTTTCTGCATATGAAAATAATTGTACTTGCATTCATGAATAATTCTGGGTATAATTGGATGAGTTGTGTTATTTTTGAGAAATTACATTTATTTATATTAGAAATATTATTGATTAGTGGAATTATTGTAATTGTAAATTTTTGTGAAATTAGGAATAATTTTTGGAATTCTTGGAAAATAGGAATCAATGATATTTGGAGATAACTGGATTGTAAAGATAGGAGTTAAAGAGATTAGTCCAAAAGGAACTAAGTTAGAATTAGACCTTAGGAAAGTGACAAGTGCCACTTAATAAGTTGCTTAAGTAATTTGTTAAAAAGTACGTAGTGTTGTTTAGAGTGAGGTTATCTGAGAGTTGAAAAGGGGTTAGTTTTATTTCCTAAGTTTCCATATCTTTCGTAGCAACCTTCTTCAAATTTTCTTCAAATACACAAAGTTTCTCGTCAAAATCCTTCTAAGGGATTTCCTTGCTTTTCCTCATCCCACACCTCTACCATACTGCTATTTGCCTTTTTACCTAAGAAAAACTAGAAGTTGGTTAGCTTACACAGTGAATACGTGATTCTTACATGGAGTTAGGGCTTAAAGATAGTTGAATCTTTTGGAGTTTTCAACAAGTAGTGAATAAATTTTTTTAGATTTGTGGATTTTTGAAATAAATTGGTGAATTATTGTTAGTTGCATGGATTATGACATTTACGTATATATGTTCATGAACACTGTGGATGAGTTGAAAATTTTGGTTATAGTGTTAATTTAGTTTGTGATGAATTGTTAGTGATAAGGTGATGTGGAAATGGTTTTTGGAGTTGAAATAGCAATGAAATGATGTATAGGATTAGTGTAGAAAATTAGATATAAAAAGTTGAAATATGCTCTGTTCTTCACTGTGCATGTTTACATATATATAAGAGTGTATACGTGAGTTGATGAAAGCTTTAGAGAAGATCAAGGAAATGATTTTTGAGTTGAAGAGCAATTGTAAAATGATGGTTTGAGATGGGAATGAGTGTAAAAATGAAGGTTGAGAGGAAAATATGGAATATGGCAAAAGTTGAAAATGCAGTGAACATGGAGAGTTCACTCACTGATTTTTGTTGATTTTGTTGTTTTCGATGGAACTTAGTTGAATTTGTATTTTTACAAGTAGTGTGAATTTATGGTGAATGAGTTGATTGAAATGGAGTAAAAAGGCTAGTATTAATAAACTAAAGTGTTGGATGTTTGTGAATGAGAATCTACGAATTTTGGGAATGAATAGTGAAAGAGTTAAAAAAATGATCTGAAACTTTCATGAATTTTCTATATTGATTTAGAGAATTTTTGACAAAGTTATCTTAATGAAACTTGTATATCATTCTTTAAGCTTTGCATTTATATAAAGTTTGTAATTTTTTGAGTTTTGGATCAAAAGTTATGGAGTTTAGAAGTTGAGTTTGTGGGTTTTATCGTGGTTCGGAACAGTATGTAGTTTTTTTAGCATAAATTGTAGAATATCAAAACAAATTGCATAAAAATGGTAAGACATAAAGGAATAATTGTTTAGAAGAAAGTTTGGCCTAAATACTTCGTTTTCATTGTCAAAATGATAGGGTAAAAGTGACCTGAAATTCTGTTTTGGGAAGAGCTGGAGAAAATGGAAGAGAGGAAGAAGATGCAATTTGTAGTTGAGTAGAAGTCGTCGTCGTGCTTAAGCATGATGGTGACATTGCTTGGTAGGTTGGGAGGTCACCCTCGTGCTTGCTGAAATTGGGTTGGAAAGCACCGTCGTGCTTGACTTTGCTTGTTTGTCCAAGGCGTTGACTCACCTTGAACAACCATCCTTCTTTTGATCATAACTTCTTCTCTAGACCTCTAAATGACTTGATTCTTTAACTAATAGATTTCTAACACATTTTTCTACCTCCCCCAAAAAATTGGTAGCATTATGATTTGATTTGAAAAATATTGATTGAATGAAAGAGAGGGAATTTGTTGGAATAGTGAACTGGTGTTATTTTACTGAACATACTTCAGTGTTTTGATTATATTTGGACCTGTAGAATTCCAAATGAGATGATTTTTAATTTAGAGTAAACTAGAGAAATAAGATAAAAATCATATGAAGAAGTAGAATTGTGATTCAGTCTTTAAGATGTTTAACTTCTCGATGGAAGTATAGTATACCGTTTTTGAATATGAGCAGTCTAAAAATGTTTGAGGCATATCTTCCAAATTACTGAGCCAAATTGAGTGGTTTTGGTGTCGATAGAAACTTAAGACCCATAGGAACACTTTTCTAGAAGAGAGTATGACCCAATTACATCATTTTCTCTTTCTAACTGAATGTGAACAGTAGACCTGAAAGTGTGACTTGGAAAATCTGAAGTGAGTCAATGAGAAAGGAATAGAGATTTTAATGGTTTTAGTGAGGCATAAACCTAAGTATAAATTATACTTAGATGAGTTTTGATATAAGAATGACTTTGTGATGAAATTGATGGATAAATACCCGAGATTGTCACGAACATGCATTGTACATATTTCATTTCATACATGTGCATTATTAAACACTTATGATTGTACAAATTGTGATGTATGTGTATGTTGTTTGATATAGAGAAGCAACTGGAACGTCAACTACCAGACGTTGCCGGAACTTCCAGGAATTAACTTCGGGAGCAACTTGTGAGTAACCTAGACGGTCTCAATTAATTACTTGTTTGCTTAATTTCTATTTTGAATTGATTGAATGAATGCAGCTTGATTGTTGATTCCGGACAGAAGGTCCGATGACTGTGAAATATGGAAAGTATATTGAAGTGCTGCTTGAATGTTAATGTGAAGAAGTAAATGTGTTATGATATGATTGATTGAAAATGTGACCAGAGTAGTCACCGATTAGAGCTTAAAGCTCAACGTGCGCAAAGAGCCTCGATCTCAGACAGTGATTAAGAGCCTAAGGCTTACTATGTATAATGAGCCCTATATCCTCATCAGATAAGGGACAGTTAGAATTGAGCCTGGTATCCAAAATAGACATGGGACAGTTCGGGCACTCGGTTACAACAACGTAACAATTGGAAAAGTGTCTTATAAGCATTCCATATGCATTTTGATAAGTATGTTTGATTGATTGAAATGCAAAAATTTGCCTATGCTTAAGGGAAAATGTGATACTAATGTAAAGTGCAATTTTTTGATATATTTGTTATGTAAAATGAAGTGTTGTATGAATTGAGTGAACCATCAATGATGGTTACCTCACTGAGTTCGTAAAACTCACCAAAATTGCAACATTGTCTTTTCAGAACCGAGAGACGACTCTAGCTACTGAGAGGCTCTACCAGTTGTGTAGATTGTGGTTTGGCAAGAGAAGTTATGGCTCAAAGATTGGTCAGCTAGATTTTGGGGACATATTAGATAGACTTTGTATATTTTCCTCTTTAATGTAGTACTTTTGTACTAGGTTTTGATGAAGTACATGTTGTAAGTGTTGAAAGATACAATGTAGACTTTCAATTTTGTGAAATGAAATGAGGAAAAGTTGGTTTTAAAATATTGTGATTTTCTTATGATGCTTTATAACTGAATAATGATATGATGCCATGTGAAGTGAATGTATTGATTGAACATAGCTCGCCCTTATCATAGGATATGTACTGGAATGACCTCCAGGCATCCCGATGTGTACCTTGCGGTAAGGGTTGCTACAAGTTATCCTAAAATTAACTTTCTAAGTCAATATTAATAATAATCACATTGAAATGAAATGCATAAATCTTTACACCCTCACTAAGATTTTAATTAATGCACTCAAGTGTTTGGGGTGAAAAGCATCAAAACTGTCAATCAATGCATAGTAGAACTCTTACCATAAGCGTGCAATAATATCATATCTCCACCACTTATGTATAGACTAGAAACAAAAATGAAAAGACCTTTCTAAGGTTGTAATGAGGCTTAGATATAGTATGGTAAGGATATCAAAAAAGGTTAAATTGAAGGAAATTTACTAAAAAGAAATTACAAGACTTGTTTACAAAACACATAGGTCCTTTTAATATAAAACCAATGTCACGTGATACTTTTCTTCTTATATTTTTTCTATGCGCTTTTTCCAATCAAACCAAAACATAATAATTCGAGCATTTAGTACCACAAATAAAGAAATAATGGACCTTTCAAGGATTTCAAGTCTCAAACATGTTAATAATGTAAATAACCTTCAAGGTTTAAAACAATAAAAAAAGGATTTAAAGAAACATAGGATAAGGTTTAATATATGGGTATAATGAATGAAAAAGGCTAAGGCTCAACTTGGTTATTCCTATAAGACAATTTTATAGGTATGGTAATTAATATGTGTTTAAAACAAAAATTGTTTAAAATAAATGTATCAAGGAGGAATTGCATATGTGTTGAAAAGTTATTTATGGTTTATGCATCTGCCTAGAGTTGTAATGAATGTGTTATTTGAGCATGTCGAATATGAGGTAGATGTTGGCTTGGAAGGTTCACTCTTGTGATTTCAATGTATTGTTAGCATAAATTGTATGAGTGATTCCTACAAATTGGTATATGCTTCATGTGTTTTGTGTATGAGAGCTGAATGGGATTGGGAAATATAAATGTTGCATTCGTCATAGCTAACGGTACCTAGTTTGTGATGAGTGTTGCTTTGTTTCACTAGCTTTGGTGACTTTCATAGTACTTAACCCAAATATATCTCACCTTACCTTTGCCTACATTACAACCTGGAAAAGTCCTTTGCTTTATGATTTTGCATGTGAACATTAGTGGTGGAGAAATGAAAGGATATGCAAAGTTGTGGATTGTCATGATCGTAAATGGTGTTGAGTGTACCCGTGGATATATTTTAGTTAAATACATTTTTCGAGTCTACCATTAGATTGCTTAGTTTTTGAAGATGATGAATGTTGATTGATCATGAGTAAAAGCTTGGAACGTTGATTTCTCGTTATGATTTTTGAAAGTTATTCATCATCATCGTCATCATCTTTGTTTATAATTATATAGTCTTGGAAAAATATGAAAATTGAGTCAATGTTTTGAGTCAATGAGCTTAATTTTGATGTTTTGCTCGAGGACGGACAAAAGCTAAGTGTATGAGAAATGTGTTTAATTGTTGATATATTTAATCATTTACACTTAGTGATTATTGACATGGAAATGCTTAAGATACTCACTTTAATTTATATATGATATTAGGTGCAATTTGGAAGTAAATAAATTAAAGTGAGTCAAAAGTATTGCATTTGGGTTATTTTCTGGAGATCAATACTCACTTGTCTTTGTCGAACAAAAATGATAAATATTGGAGCAAGAGAAGACAAGATAAAACATAAACCTCATGGAAGATGGCTGCTGGAACTCAACACTCACAATGGGCATATAGTTGGAAAAATAAAGGAGTAGGTGATTGTATGTAATTACATGAATTTAATGGTTGATAAAAAGGTGGCAGCATAAAACAAAAAATGAGGACAGCTCCCTTGGTGGTTTGAAACGATAGCGCAGAAGCAAGACAACCCAAGACCCAAAACAATAACAGTAGCAGGAGAAGAGCAGTGTGTGTGAGTTGTGTACAAAAATGTTGCGCACAATACAAAAACATTGCGCTGTGCATAACGTGTACGAGTGTTTTATTAAGAAAACGCTATAAGACTCAACAAGCACAGTAGACGCAAAAGGAACCAGCTACAGGAGGCGTGACCTAGCAGCTCAGTGGAGAAGGGAGCTACGGCTTGTGGCTGCGGCTGGAGAACCTGGCTCAGGCATAAACATGGGAGCATGAATAGAGGCTGGGCTAAGAAACTCAGCAACTTAAATTGTCCAGTCGATGAATAGTGAGAGGAATAAGGAGCTTGTGGTAATGAACAAAAATTAAGGGAGTTTTGGCTAGGGATTAAGATGGGGTTCGAAGCATTTTTTCGAGAAAAACCCATGAAGGGCTAGACGTCCCGACACTGGTTCGGAGGTGACATCAACGTCGATGACCTGGGTTAAGTATTTTTTTAATTATTTTGTTATTTCTTTCTCTCATTAGGAATTGATTGTGTTATCCTATGTTACTTGATCTGGGTTTTGTGTATGGATAATCAGATTTTCATTATTGTTTGGATATTTGTGTATGAATTTGTTGGGTATTGTGAATTGATAATTTTAATGCGTTCATTGAATCTTTAATTTCAAACCCATTACTAGAATTTCAATATAATCTGTAATTGTTATATTGAAATTCATGTGTAGCGACTAAAGATTCGTAATCATTAGGGATAACATGACCTAGGCTAAATGACGCATCGTATGTAGTTGTTTTCTTGATTAATCGGTTTTTCTAATTCGTAATGCTACTGCCTAATTAAATCTAGAGATCGTATCCTAGGTTGTTCGGTGGTTAGGTTTAATCAACGATCGTATCATGGTTAGACAAAACCTAAGGAAAAACTCAAGTTAATTATTAACCCGTGATTAATAGTTTCTATGAGAGGTTAAAAAACAACAAATTAATAAAATATGCTTAGTTAGGGTGTAGGTCGAGATTGATCTGAAGAATCGGGTCCTTACTGAATTCCCCACCTTTTTCATTTTTTGCATGTTTTCTTTATTTTGTTTTTATTAGTTACTTTTATTTTTATTTTTCCTTTCAAAAATCCAAAACCCCATTTAAGTGTAAACACTGATTAATTTTATTCCATAAACTTTACACACACTCTCTTTGGGATCAACCCAGACTCACCACTGCTATAGTAGTAGTCTAGTCATTTTAATTTTGATTAGCGTTACGACGCGCGGTAAGAATTATGAAAAGTGAGATGTAGTTTGAATGCGATGAGTTGAGATTTGAGAGTTTAATGAAGTCAATTTGGTAGTTGAATGGTTATGCTCAGGACATCCCCAGTTTATACAATGTAAATTTCAAGTCTTCAATAGGGGTGAAATTTGTGTTTTGACTTCAAGAGAAAAACTATATTGATATAGGCTAATTTAGACAAAGTTGTCTTCTAAAAATTGTAGCTAATCTTTTTAACTTTCCAACGATATATAGTACAAAATTTATGGACATTTGAATCAAAAGTTATGATCTTTATAATTGGAGATGTTCAGGAAAGTGTAGATAGTGATTCAAAAAACTTGGTGAAGTGAGGAAGACCTTGTAGACTAAATCTTCTGGTGCACTATAGATTGAAACATCTTCTGGTGCATTATAGACTGAACATCTTCTGGTGCACTATAGACTAAAACATCTTCTGCTACACTGTGGACTGTATCGTCTACCTTATCGTCTGGTCCAATTTTGACCCTCTAGTTAACATAATCCATCTTCGATGTCTTCATGAAATTTTTAGATCTAGAAGTCCTCTCTCAAACCGTCTAAGAATAACCTTGATCCAACATCTATAAAGAAAGTTATTGAAATGCCCTAAATCGTCTAGCCTTTTGTCTAGTTTCGTCTGACCTTTCATCTGGAATCATCTAGCCTATCGTCTGGTCCAATTTTTACCTTCTAGATGAAAAAATTTATCTTTAAGGACTTTATAAAAGTTTTAGATCTAGAAGTCCTCTTTCAAATCATTTAAGAATAACCTTGATCCAACATCTATAGAGAAAGGTATGCCAATTGTACCAAATTGTCTGACCTTTTGTCTGGTTTCATCTAGAATCGTCTGGTCCAATTTTGACCCTCAAGATGACAAAATATATCTTCAAAGTCTAATACAAGTTTTATATCTAGAAGTCCTGATATGTGCTGAATTGTTGATATTTTTAATTATTTAAACTTAGTGATTAATGATGCAAAAATGATTAAGATACTAACTTTATTTCATATTTGATGTTAGGTACAATTTGGGAGCAAAGAAATTAAAGTGTGTCAAAAACGCCCCATTTGGGATATTTTTCGAAGATCAATACTCACTTGTCTTCATGGAGTGAGACAAAGAAAATTAAATGATAAAAATGGAAGACAAAAAAGGAAAGAAAATTCTAAATGCAAAAAATGAACGACGACGTTTGAAGGCTGCCAAAAGAGTACCATTTTAATTGGAAAAATCAACAACAGGAGGTGCAGCGGCTACAAAAAAATGATGATGCAATAGGCAAGCGGAGCAAGAGAAATTAAATTGTGAAAGGAGATGCATAGTGTAGGCAGAAAAATCACGCACAGTTGGAGGCAACAAATTAAATAAGAGGACCATCCACGCTGGAGAGGAGCACGCTACAATAGATACAAGCAATAAATCAAAACAAAGCGGAGCGCGGCGTTTCAGGGAGAGGACAACAAAAAATCAAGACAAAAATAAATTAAGTAGGGCTAGACAAATTAGCAGGAATGTATATGACGCTACACAACAAGCCATACGCGACAGCATAGAGGAATAAAAACAAGGGGGAAATCACGCAATAAGAGAGACATGACCAGGGGCCATATAATAGAGAAAAAAATCAGCACATAGACTTAACGTAGGAGTCACGCATCAGAGGAGAGCAGTAAGCGATGCTAGCATGAGAGGCTTGGCTGACTGTTGTTATTGCTTGGAGAAGTAGCAACGTAGACACCAGAGCAGGGAGCAGTCACGCAGGCACAAGAGGATTTAGGAAGTTGCATTTTTAATTCTCAAATTAGCAACAAATGCTACAAGGGCAAAGAGAGCAGCAGTGAAATGAGAAGGTGGCATTGTTGGGCTGAAACAAATTAAGGACAAAATCAAAGGGTTTTTGGCTGGGGACTAAAATGGGAGTTGAAGCTATTATTTGGGAAAGACCCATGAAGGGCTATCCCGACACCAGTTTGGAGGTAATATCGACGTCAACTGTAGCATCCCACTCCCGCAAGACCCGAACCCGACATCGACGCTGATATCCGGATCCGTGTCTGCGAAGGTAGCAGGCTAGGGCATTCAATCACTTATAAGTTGGTATCATTTTTTTTTTGAAAACATTCTTATATCAGAGATCCGTTGTCAATGCGGACCAAAATACGATTAACAGTCGCTATAGAAAGCTTGTTTTCACTGCATCTCAATCAATACAATTTCAATAATCAATTAGGGCCCAATTTCATTAAAACCCTTTTTCATTTACAAAACAATCCCCTTTGGGCCAGTGGGGCCCATTTCAATACACAAAACACATACAAGCATTTCCAATTGACACAATTTAATATCGATAGCCATAACCACATTTTATCCAATCCTATTACAAAAATTCCCATACTATATCACTTATTACAGATCGAAAAATACAAGTACATATTGGACAGACATTGTGGAAAACACTTTATACAAAATAGGAAAAATCCTAATGCAGCTGCGAACTGATCCTGACCTATAACTTTTCCCTGTGAGCAGTAAGTATACTCCCGTTGCCTAACGGGGTATTCTTCTGAGTACTGAAAAATAAATGCAATTTTTGGGATGAGTTTTTGCAAACTCAGTGAGTGACCATCATTGATGATTCACCTAATCACATAACACATAAGTGCATACTCATCATGCCACGTTTCACATTCACTATCACACTTTACATTTACAATCACATAATTGCATGCCTATCATGTCACATTTCACATTCCCAATCAATACAATTATTATGCACATGTATATGAGATCCATTTTCCATTTATTACTTTCTTATGATCGAGTGCCTAAACTGTCCCATAAAGGGCTCATTGTAAACTATCCCATATAGGGCCCATTGTAAACTGTCCCATATAGAGCTCATTGTAAACTGTCCCATATAGGGCTCATTGTAAACTATCCCATATAGGGCTCATTGACGTTGAGCCTGAGGCTTTGAATCATTATCTGAGCACGAAGCTCATTTTCACTCGTTGAGTTTTAAGCTCTAATCGGTGGCTACTCGGGTCAAAACTATCATTATATTTCATCCATTCATGTAGTAAAATGAATTAATCATATTTGGATGTTCCCATTCGATCTCATTCCCATATCCTCGGAACATAGTCCGGCATTCATCATTAAAACTGATAGATCACATTTGCATTATGCATTTAGAACAAATGTAACAATCATATCATGTACACTTAGTTCATCCAATTCACATTCAATGAGCACTTCAATAACACAATTCCCAGTACACAGTCATCGGACCT
>JAOTAZ010000004.1:8433982-8450074 GCA_025629785.1 Erythroxylum oxycarpum
AAATTACCTGAAATAATACCCAACATTAATTGGTATATGTATAATACCATACTAGAATTCAATTCGATACTAAATTCGGTATTCATATCATTGTTGAAAGGATAAAATTTACATTTTCAAAGGTAAAGCTTATACGGACTATAAAAGTAATTTCGCCAGCTTATGGACGAAAATGAACTAGCGAAGGCACCTAAATTTGTCATCAGCTAAGAATCTAATTATTCTTGAGGATCGCTCCAGTAATATGGATTACACGAAATGGCTATTATACAAGCCTTACAAACGGCTTTGTCAGGAGTTACTAAAGATATTGGTTTGGTACTTGTTATGATTCCATGCTAAGCAGAGCCAATGTAGTTGACATCTAGTTGCCATCTGACCTAGTTTCCTTCTCTGCTCGTTTGAAGATAGGAGGACCCAGTCTAAGTTGGAAGCTGACTTGAGTAACATCGGATGTTACCCTGAAGATTTCCTTTTCAGCTTCTTCTGCCACTCCCACTGCCTTCCTGCAAATGAGGGCAGTATATGATCAATACCGCTAACCCTCAAGATTCCATAAAAAGAAGTTGGACTTCACTACAAACTTACTTCACCAGGATGTTGTGGGGCATTGAAACCTCAACTTGAAGAAATATCTTGCCTTGCAATGAGTGATGAGTGATGCGCTCAATCTCCATTTTCTACCCAAAATAAGGAGGGAAATTTTAGCAAGCATACCGCAGAACATGGATGATGAATGACTAGTATTTACCTAAATGAAGAAGAGATGTGAAAATTTTAAGACCATTTCATTAAATTGGCAAAAAACGTAGGTAATGGCCACAACAAATTTTTATGTTTGTATGCAGAATAACACATACATACAGGAGAACCTCAATGCGTTAGCAATGGCCAAGAACACAAAATAAAGGACTACCTGCCCAAACTTTGACGAGAGAATATCAGAAACAATTGTTTTGATGTTTTCGTCCTCCAAAGAGATATTGGATGTTTGTTCCAAATTCTCCCATTCATCCTTCGTGTTGGGAGAAGAGGTTAGAAATGCAGGATCTGCAAATACATAAATATTTGAAAAAGCATTACACATGATATTTGTAACTGCTTGAATCATGATATATTATACAGTAATCTGGGAGATTTGGCGTCAACCACTTGGTTACAAATAACAAAGAAGAGGATAAAAGCAATAAGCTTCCTTAAATGAAGTTAAAAAGAGGTTCACTAAAATACCATCTTTAGGTTACATGTTCATAACTGCAAATTTTCATTTCATGAAAGTCCTAAAAACAAACATTAATTATCACCACAAAATAATTTGTGTGAAGATTTAGCATCAAGTTTTTATATCAATAAAATATTAAAAAGATTTGAGCAATGCATCCATACTCAAAAGATTATTCACACTTGAATCACATTCGCTCCTGGTAAGGTCTACAAGTCATTTTGTCAAGTTTATAACCCAACTTCTTGAAAGTGTATTAAATAGAATAATCGATCGTCAATTCAAGGTTACAGATTCAGCTGTGTTCTATATTTGCAGAAACTATGTCTTCAATTATTTGCATGCAATCAACCAAAGCATTTCAGGAGGACTTGGGTTAAGAGGGATGCCCATAAAAGTTAAAATGGGGCAACAAACAACTAAGGATTTCTTTCCCTTTTTTACTTTATTTATTTCTATTACCGAGCATCAAAATCTATGTCCATCTTCAGTTCAATTACTGCTCAACATACTGCACATAATATTTTGTGTAGCCTACCTATGTGTATGTAAACCTCCGCTATTTCAGGATACGACTTGTGAATTTCGTGACGCACTCTTTCACCAATTCCATGTGCAGCACTTACACTACAGAAGGGGTCTACCTGCAAATCAGAAATAATAACCATGTTATTCCCATGAACAAAACCATAGTTTAATCAAAAGCCTAAAACTAAATTCTAGATATTTCAGTATACTTTTTGAGCTAAGTGCTTAAGAATCAAATACTTGCGCATAGACCAGAACCAACCTCAATATGTACATCAAGAAACAAATATGAACCAGCTCTCCTCCCTCTCAACCGATGGCATCCCTATTAACAGCACGGGAGATTCTAGAGTAAGGTGCATGAAGACTTTAAAGACAAAAATATATAATCAATTCCTTCAGTAAGATGTCAGTAATGCCAGGACAATCAGTATCTATCCGATCAAATCTACATCAAATTAAAATCAAAATTTATGATGCGCTAAATGTTGCAAAAATTACACACGATGGGAAGAACACATATCCAATCCACACAAAATCTTAAATTTGAGATAAGACACTAAAGGTTTCATGTTGCAACAACTTTCTATTTGTACACTACACGGTGTTCTCTTTTTAATTGTTTTCTTTCTCGGCAAACAATACAATGTCAACAATGTTATGTATAAATGAATATTTACACCAATTTTATCATATGTAATATGCAAGCCTGTTGCAAGTAACAGTCTATGGTGTAACTGCTCTTGTCCCCTTAGCAGATTATGATTTTCAGTCAGAGAATCAATCTCCATATTATTTTACATAACAATCTAAAGCCCAAGTGATCTGCGCTGTAAATAAGTGGTGATCAATAAATGAAGGGCATAAAAAAATAAAACCTGTACTACAGTTAGCAGGTGAAGTCCGGAAAATTAGTAATTTGCAAATATTAACAGATTCTAATCCATAACCTTGACTCCCTCCACTTGTAGTATTGTGCCCTTTATAGATTCCAAATGCTCCACAGGAATTGCAGCATCCACCAATTCCATGACACTGTCATCATTCCACAACAAGGTGTTAGTGATTTGTCAAAAAATATATATATGTTGTTCTCATAGAACACCAGGTGAAATTTTAGAATTCCAAGTCCGAAACAAGGAAACATGAATGCAAAAGCAGCCATTGTCAGCAGTTAAAAATCTGCTAGATAAAAGAAAAGCTAATTTAAGCAAGAAAGTTCTTGGCTACAACCTATAACTATACTAGACGCAGAGAGAACTGCTTAATACAATTGTGCCATATACATATGGATATCTTTAAACTCTACACACATAGTTCATACCCAAATGTTTCTACATGATTAAGAAGGTCAATCTGCAGGTATAGCAAAGATATGAGGGCACGTGTAATCAAGTTAGGAAGTATACCTCTGATATCCAGTTTCCAGTCCAGCTTTCAATATCATTCCCGAAACAAAAAGCCCAGCAAGAGGATCCAGAAACTTAACTCCAAGAATTGAGCCTCCTAAAGTCACGGTTAACAGATGCTTTGTGAACTTGTGCCTACAAAACTACCCTACTGAAGAACTTATGAGAATTTGGGATAAACCCGAAACTGACAGGCGAACTAGAGTCAAGTGTATTCCTTATATTCTTGGACCTAAGTGTATTCTTGAACCAATTAAGACCAAAATCTAAGTACATTACATGAGCCAATGATTCTTACCAACTCCAATAAGGGCAACAACAGATGAAATTGCATCTGCCCTATGATGCCATGCATTAGCTTTCATTAATCCACTGCCGTGTCTCTCCCCAGCTTGTTTTGTTATCCAATATAACCTACAGTTAACATAGCCTAATCAAGTTAAATTGCCAAAAACAAAGACCTCATTTGAGAAGAAAAACTGCATCAAGAAGAATACAAGAAGCAGTGAACTTGTCAAAAGCACAAAATTAAAAGTGCCAAAAGTTTTCAACAGAAGTGCAATGACAGCAGAATGATCAGAAATATGTAACTATAGTTAAAATGGAAAGAAAACTGTGGCTAAAACAAACGTTATCAATGAATGTGAGGCCCTTGGGAGAAGGAAGGCACAGACAGTCACAAGTGTGTCTGCTTACCTAGTTATATTCCAATAAGCATCACTACTTCAATATAATAATCAACTTATTCATGTAATGGGAACTAATTGGGATGTCATCATGAAAGGAGATGGAGCTAAAGAGGGTTGTGAAGGTTTGAGTGTTGTCAGATTGAGAAGGCTGAAAGAATAGGTAGCATAAAAAAGGCTCTAAACTGAGTTACAAGTTTGCAACTTACGCTTCTTTAACCGATATGGACACAACAGTCATACTCAATGCAAGGATAGGGTGGTCCATGTCAATTTCATGATGATGCGCACCATCATTGTTGTGCTTATGTCCATGTTCATTAGACAGCAAATGGTTAGTTACTTCAGGTGCTGCTGGCCACAATCCCTACACGTTAGAAAGCATATTAGCTAAGAAGAATGATACAAGAATATGTTGAACTCATTAAGAGATTAAATTCATTTAAGAATGCGCAAGGAATTTCTCATAATGGTTGTCCCTGTGACGGGAAATGAGAAAGATAGATCAATACAGGAAAGAAATTATACAAGCAGAACATCAAAAGCATGCCACGTAATACCACCGGCAGTTGCCAAAAGCATGCACGAAATCCCCAGGGCTCCTAGGCTTTCGAATTTTCCATGCCCTGAAGGAAGTAAAGGCAAAACCAGAAACCGGTAAGGAGAAGTCATTACATATCTAGAAGCAGCATCAAAAGCAATTTTCTTCCACAGAGTAAACAAGTTGTACTAAACAGATTAGGACATGTATATGCATATTCTACAGATGAATGGAGTAGTTAGTAGGTACAAATTTATAAGTGACCATATGGATGTTCTTTATCTTTTGGAGCTCGTCCAGCTTTGAACGACAATAAAGCAATTCCACTAAGAACCTGCAAATCACATTAACTATCAGTTATAGTCAAACTTTCTTAAAATGATTAATAATCATCATCATCAAGGTAACATTTACAAACGCCAAACAAAGAAAGAAAGAACAAGAAATTGCTAGTAGTGTAATTTAAACTCCTAAATTACAAAGCCTAACCGAACAGAAAAGAAAAAGAAGGGTGGGTGAAATTACAATATCGGAGATTGAATGCGCTGCATCGGCGATAATGGCAGTGCTCCCCGTGACATAACCAGTCAGAGCCTTTCCGGTGGCCAAGGCAATGTCAGCAGCGAGGCCGAGTCGGAAAATGCTCTCGCCCTCCTCGTGACGGGGATGCTCATGAGAATGACCGAAATGCCACCTTCTAGGGATTTTGTGATGAAAAGAGGATGCGTCATCGTTTCGTAAGTGAGAATTGAAGGATTGGAGCAGAGAAGGATTGCGAAAAGAGAATCTGGAGAGAAGGTAAGATCTGACAACGGGATTTGAATAGCAAAATCTGGAACCCATGTTGGTGTTCTTTAGCTGTATATTATTGCTTAGGTCTGAGATTTAATTAAAGTGAAGCGCTTGTAGTCGTCTGTTTCTTTAGTCTTAAGAGGAAAGGAGAAGAGAGGAGAGGGAAGGAGGAAGACGCATTTCATGTGGGTGAGGAATCTGTAATTTAGTCGACACGGCCCACAGGAGTTAGAGAAGAGAGGAAGGAGGAAGACGCATTTGATGTGGGTAAGGAATCTGTAATTTAGTCGAGACGGCCCACAGGACTTAGATGGTCATTGAATTGAATTGAACACGGTACTAGAAGAAATGAGATTTAGCCTTGATCAAAGTACAACCATGAGATTACACGTTTAACTCACAAAACAGCCTCTTATAACATTAACTAAAAAGTTTGATGAGAGGATGATCTGCGACTCATTTGTCTATATTTATCGGTTAGAAGAACAAGTGACAAATAATTAACCATATACAATACATGCATGCTGCAAGTGTTAAAGTTAGGCTTAGGCTGTGCCATAATTTCTTGAAGCATTATCACAATTTTCTATTCCGATAGGCAACAAGGGGAAGTTCCATTCCATGACTTTTTTTCTTATGTACAACGGAAGAAAAATTTTCCATAACGATACTCCCACAATCCCTACTGTTGCTTCTCTAACATCTGGATTCTGGAGGATTGATCATAGATTTGTCGCAAAGTCCATATTAGAAAGTACCTGTTCATCAATGTCAACAACTTCAGACCCAAACATACAAATAAACAAACTTCTTTGCACTTTAACTAGAAACCATAAAGAGTTGTTTTACCTGTTAAATACGAAGGAACAAGTTCATGGGTATATACACATGAACCACTGCCAAAGAGAGAGCCAAGTGAACATATAGACAGTGCTTTGTACAAAGATACACAAGGCCAGTGATTCTCTTCAAACCTTCCAACAAGAACAATTGGATGACGTGTTACGAGTCGCATTACTATCTTCCACTATGCAAACAATAAACTAGTCCGTCCTAGTTTCCCATCAACAGCAGAGGAAAATTGCCCCAACACCGATTTCCAAAGTAACCTGCGTGATAAAGCAGAATCAACTTTGTATTCAAGAGAGACATAGTGACGTATGAAGAACGAAAGCAAAAGATGAAGTAGCCAACCTCAGACAGCAATGTAGTTTAGCTTCTGCTCGTATTGCTTGAACCAAACAGAAGGAGTTACTGATACAACTGAGACTATACTGATACTACATATTCTGAAGTTGCCTTTACAATGTCTTCAATGAATGTATAACAAATCAAAGCCGAATACCAAAGTAGAAGTCCACCCCAAAAATGAAAACAATTTCAAGTAAGAATATATACTCTTGATATTATATAACTCTACAACCCCGGCAAAATCCATAGTTAGGATACTCGTCTTTATTGATTTATTTCTTCAATCACAATTTTGTTGAAACATCTAACAATCCTCCTTTTTTTTTTTTCTCAACAGTCTCTTAGTTGCGTTGGTGGAAGGCTTGCGAATCAGAATTCATGGACACCCGTCTTAAAATGGAATTACGTGCAGTCCTTGTCCCCACAAGGAAGAGCTGAAGTATGATACAAATATACATTTGTATTTCCGCATTTCTCTTTGTATATCACACATGTATACAGCAGGACATTGAGTTGGCGATTGGGGAAAGCAGGTCCCTCAACAGAAGTAATGCATCAGAGACATCTAGCCAGTCTTCTTTTCTTTTCCTAGAAGGCTTTGACCCCAGAACACCAACCAAACAGATACAACTTCCCCAGTTTAAATCACTCCATCAGCAGCCAGACCCTTTACCGGTTAATAGCTTCAAATGCAATTCGCACAAGACGTAGTAATCCGTCTACATCTTGGAAGCTGAAATCAAGGGCTGTTCTAATGGAAAACATACTATCTCCACTCTGAGCATCTGCCATTCTGGCATTTGCTGCTGCAAAAGCTATTCGTGATTTCCTAGAGGCTTCCATTGCAGAACTCACATGCTCTGCCTGAAGATAAATAATCAGCAATTTAGTAAAGTATCAGAGTACCAAATTCAGTATCAACAAAGCATTGTACACGTTGACACATACAAATCTCAAGTAGTACAATGATATTGAACGTATGATGAGAAATATAAACCGGAAGCCTTTTACCAACAATTGTTTTTTTCAAAATTATTTAACAATGTTGAAAAGGGGGATTAGTTCATTTCAGATTTTTTTAACCTTCCTTAAACTACATCCAGAGTGATCGAAAAACAACTATAGGTTTCTGTATGATGTAGAAATACACTTACAAAATGGAGCAATCGTACAAGGCTGGGACGATTTTTAGCAGTAATAACGTGGCTTCCATTCACTTGAGGAGAGCTAACACTTTTAGCTACGGGAACCTTATCAACTGAAGTTGTGTGGTTCAAGTTGTCAACATCGGAGGCAGAGGAAGATGGTGACTCACCTGACAGTGGTGTGATAAGAACAATGAGTTTACACCATTTTCCTTAATAATAGTTTAATGATTCATTCAAAAGTTGAGAAAGCTAAGTGCACAGTGCTATCAAAATCGTATCTTTAAGGTGAAATAGGAGAACATAACCATCAAATGTTCTTAAGCTACCATAGAATGACTCCAAACAAATTACCACCCTAAACTTGCAAATCCAGTCACATAATATCACAATAACATAACAAATTTTTTTTTAGTTATTTGGAAAAAATTCTTGGCGGAGAATACTCGTGTTGCAGACTACAATACACATCAATGAAACAAAAATGTCATCCTAAACTTACTAAAGGTGCAACCTGATAAGCACAACAGCATAAGAAGTTGTTGCTCATTTGAGACGAACTCCATATACAGAATAAAAAATGTGGACAAAAACAAAACTTTCAGGCATCAAAATTCACAGACCTAAAGTACTGAGTAACTCTCCCCAGAATAGAAGTATTAAACACACAATGCTTCCAGCCAAAGGAAAGGACCAGGTATAAACATCAGTCATGCTAACATTAAGAGCTTCATAAAATATTCATCTTCTAGAATGAGTCAGTTCATAATAGTTATTTTACAACCTGGAGGAATCTTTTGTAGATCCCTCTGCAACTCAAGACGATCTCTATTTGCATTGCCATTCGAAGAAATAACCACCCTCATATATGCCACCTCCATGCACTTGTATGCCAAAGCAGCTGCCGCCATGTCTTCTAATTTCTCATACTCGTGTGCACAGAACCTAAAATATTACAAGATTTAGTAAGGATAATAAAGGTGGAATTTCTCTATCTGACTACAAAAGAATCATCAATGCAGAACAACAAGAAAATAGTCCAGAAATATGATTGATAAAGGACTAAAAAAAGCAGCGGCTGTCATTGAGTCCGTATATATCAGCACAAGCATGACCCCAGTCACCTCTCATTAAACAATCATGTCACACTGAATAGAACAGCATTTTAACAGTTTCATATTCAAGCTATGATGAAAAACTACACTGCAAGCACATTGCACAAATTTGCAGTGCCTAGATGCCCCAGCATGTTGTGATGGTAGTTTAAGTTCATCCCACAATTAACACCTCCCAATCACTAGGATAGAAAACATCATAATCAAAGAAAAAACAAGTTCAAATGACAGCATTTTATTATTCTAAAAATTCTTTGACAGAATCACATGTAATATATATTACAGAAAGAAATACAGCCTCATCAAAATGTAGACTTTTCAACTTACTCGCAGAGTTTTGCGGTGCTACCATATATTTGCATTGACTGAATCATCTCTGCACTTTTGGCAGTCTCAATGCTGCAACTTTCAAACAGCGCAGCTCCATCAAGAAATTTAAGGGCTGCCTCAAAATACAGCCTTGTGCTCTCAGGTTGTGGCCCAGAGTTCTTCTAAAAATAAATAAATAAATAAAATTCAGTGAGTTTTGAGGAAAATAAATAAGGTATTTCAAAACCTAAACCATCTAACAATAATAACCTTAAGACGATCCGCCATGTGCTTCAAAGTTGTAGCCTCTTTCACAGCATTGTTTGCAGCCTGGCTAGAGGAATCCCTCTTAACTGGACTTGCGGCTTCAAGATCCCTGCTCCTATGCCCATTTGACATGGAGTTTCTAGAATTATCGTAATGAATTCCATTAAGGTGATCAGCCCTTTTGATTTGTTGTGAAAGTTTTAATGCATTATCAGCATTACCAGATAAACCATTTTGTCCATTTCCTTTTTGAGGCCCACAAACCAGTTGATTGCAGTTGGCCAATGTCTCATTTTGAGCTCCCCGAGGGGGAGTTGATGAGAGTGCCTTTCCTCTGCCAGAGATCTCACAATCAGCTAGCATACTCTGCTTTGGAGTAGAAGTTGCATCATAGATGCAAATACTATCTACTTTCATATCTGGGTCAATGTGTCCCTCAGAATTGGATCTAATGTCTTTTTTACAGTTATCGATCATGGATAGTGAGCCCTTTGTGTCAGTGCATATATTTTCATCTTCATTAGACTTGATTCCACCCTTCTCAGCAATTTGTTTTTTACCAGTAGGCCTTACTTCACAAGGAGGGGCTTGCTTGCCAACAGAATCAAGGAACTTGGCATTACCATTCCCACTCTCAGGGTTGGAATTCCTATTTTTGTCCCTGGACAGTGAGGAGAATCCCTTCCTAGAATGAGAAACACTTTGATTCCCTTGAGTTTCATTTTGTCTTTCATCACCATGAAATTGATCCAAAGATGTTGATTCAATTTGACAACGCATGTTAGGACCTGAGCAACCAGTCACTTTGTCCAACAAGCCAGTATCAGTAAAGTCATCTTCTTTCTTAATCAGGCCTTTTCTTTCAGATGTAAGGTTATCTAGCTTTGAAACTCTCACAGGCAATGAAGAAACAGATTCCACTGGTGAGCCTTTAACATCGTGGACATAAGCTTTGGTTTTATGTGAACCGGAGACCTTTGAAGAGCTAGAAGTAGCTGCCACAGCACGATGCAGAGATGCAGAGTTCCTTCTTGAAGAATCCCCACCATCCAAGCTTCGCTGAGACAGGGTACTCCCCGGCTCTTGTATCAGATGCTTGGTTTTCCCGTGACTACCTTTTCTGCCTGTTTTACCCCCGCTTTTACTTGCGCTAGACTCTTTTCCTTCAGACGCAGGTGCCCTCTCTTTCCTTTGGTCATTCTCACTGAACTCCTTCGCCAAAATCCTGCTGTTCTGAAGTTGATCATGACTATCCTTCATTTTCTTTCTTTTTGAACTATCTCTACCATCACAAGCCACTATATCAATCTGCCCATCATGCAAGTTATCATCAGTGTCCCTCACTCTTTTACTGGACAGTTGCACCTGCTCCTTTCTAGAATTCTTTGCATCCTTATGATTGTTATGTTTAGGCATTGACTTTCCTGATGAGACAGCAGGTAAGCAGTTACTTAAACTGTCACCTACTTTATCACTGATCCGACCATGTTGAAACTGTTCCACAACTCCCTCAGTCCTGATTTTCTTGGAGGCTCTAAAGGACTCCTGATCGTGGTCCCTTTTACCCTTCATCTTTGAGACTTTTGGATTACCTGTATTTTGTATCAGAAATAAATAAATTACATAAGACATGTGATGAAGATTACCTAAAAGTTTGATTTTATACAAAATTTATCATATTTAGATTTACGTGGATTGAAAAATAGATAATTTACACAATATGATCTATCAGTATCAAACATATCCATTTGAAAGTAAAATGAGAACTTCTTTATTCTATGGCTTAATCCAAATCTTTGCTTATTTCAAAATCTTACTAGATTACTTACCAGTTTAGTTAGAATTTCACTTCAATTAGTAAATAGTCTCATTATTAGATTAAAATACATTTAAGTTTGTTAAAGTCCAAGACTTTCTCATCTAGAACTGACTGTTAAGTTCTAGTAGGGATTCTTAGATACTATGTGTGAAGCTTTTTTCTTTAATCCCTAGATGTGATTTCTAAAACTAGTTTGAAGTTCTCTTCATTGATATCAATAAAGAGACTTTTGCTGTTCCTAATTCAATTTTCAATTAGTATGGCTGCTGTCCTCTACCCATCCTACATCAGAATGTTTAAATGCACATAAAAGAACCATTTCAGATGCAGTACCTCCATCAGAATCAAGTTTTTTATTCTTCTCTTTCTGCTTATGCTTCGGCTTCTCCACAGCTATATCACCAAACTTGCTCAGTTGCAAGTCAGCTTCATTTACCAAAGAAGACCTATTCACATCATTTAATCTTACACTCTTCTTCACCAACTGAGAGGAACTGTCTCTGTTCAATGAATTTGATGATTCCTTGAGACTATTATTTCTCTTTTCCCCGCTACCAGCTGCATTCAAACCATTCACATGGCTGTTATAATCAGGATGAATTTCTCCAGAAGCAACCACACCAGGATTGCTTTGCATGAAAGTTTGATTTTCTGGAGCAGGGACCTGGCACCGCGCAATGAGAGCATTGGTTGTTTCTTCCTCACTCAAACTACATCGGTTCATACCAGGCCTAAAGCATCAACAACAGAAACGTTAAACTTTCAGATGGAAAAAGATACTAACATCCAACACTTATGTATATTTGTTTAGAATTTCTAATTCATCCCATTTTTGAATATTGACCCGTATAAAAAATGAAGTTGCTGGATTGAAACTTACAGCCAATTAAGCATGCTACACACCCACTTCTCCGGTAGGTCGTTAGGATTTTTACCAATTGGTAAAAGCCGCCACTGCTGACATTTGTCACAACAGACCCAATTTTCTTGTATCAAAACAGGAGCTGTTGTTGCATGAGGTACATCAGATATAGGCCCATTTCCAGGGTGAGGGCCAACATTTGAAGCTGCTCTTGGATATGCTTCAGGTGCTGATGGCTTCTGAATTTTCTTACCACTGGATCTCCCCTTTACCATTTGTGTTCCATGCATGCCAAGTTCAACCAAATTAGATTCCTTCGTCCTATCCTCATAGCCAGCCTCCAGTGGGCTTATCTGGTTTTCTTCTTGTTCTATCTCCATGTCCCCGAAAAATGCTCTATACATATCCCCACTTTTTTCAGAGTTCTTTGGTAATTTTAGCTCTCCTAACTCACCATCAGTTGTATGCTTGTCCATATAGATGCTCTTCTTAGTTTTGGCTGCCAATGAAGGACTTTCCTCCACATTGGCATGACTTTGACTTTTTTTAGTTTTCACTTTCCCCTCAGATGATGAAGACGCCTTTCCAAAATGTGACTTCAGTTCATGCCCAAGGGATTTAGCTTTGTTATTGGCCTTCTGCTTGGAATGAACTTTTGCTTCAGAGGTTTGATGTTTCCTCCCTTTTAAAGCATTGGAACCCACTTTCCCTGAAGTTTTAGGCTTTTCTCCTTTGCAATGACCATCACTTCTTGTGTTGACTGAAACACTATCAGAGAAATTATCATTCTTACCTGCCCGCCCCTTAGAAACAATGCTTTCATTTCGATTTTCAAACCATCCATCCTCTTGTGTAAACAATGGTTCTAATGTCTCTTCCCTTGTTTGGTCTGATGAACCTCTGTCCCTCAGAAGTGGAAGATTTAAGGTATTTGTCACAAGCTCCTCACAAGTTAAAGAGTCATCAATGCCTCTATCTTTATGAGGAATACCATCAAAACTGCTCTGAGAATCCAGATCATTCCTACAAGAAGGAATTTCACTAATATGTACTGACTTCACTTTTTTATCTCTTGATGCTTTCCTATGAACTTTCAGGGAATCAGACCCATTCATTCCTATATCCAAACTTTCTCGAGCTTGCCTCAATGCATTCATTCCTATGTCTTTAGGACGCTTCTCCTTTTCTTTCAGGTGAATGAGATCATCAGGAAGGGGTGATAGCAGTTGACTTCCATGCAATGGGGAGGATGTCATTATCTGCACCAAAAGAATAAATAAATAAATAACATAACCTTTATATCACATCTGGAAATGTATGGACAATGAATAAAGATATCAAAATATCAATGAGATAATTCACCGATAAAATTTGCGCATGAGATTCAAAGGGACTATCTTGAGGTTCATGGGACATCCCTTCACTTTCTGATGGGCTGTCATCCAGTGATGAAGATGGTGAGACATCAAGCCCAAGACCACTGTAAATTGCAGCATTTTTTCGTGTCGACAAGTTATCAGAACCAACTTTGATTCGAACTCTCAACTTCTTCTGATCAGGTAAATTAGCAGGTTTCCTGTTTCTAGATTCATGTATTATAGAAAAATTTTCAGCTTGATAAGTTGATGGCATTGATGCCTCTTTTTTGACAGAATCATGCAGGGAGGATGATGCTTTTGATACAGGCTGCAACAATGTACTTGTAGAAGTAGCTTCAGACTTTGTTGACTGAGGTGCCATTGATGAACATACATAGCTAACAGGCCCACCCTATAAAAAAAGTAATGTTGAAGCGCTTGAATAAAATAAAACCCAATTTGGCCAAAGAGGCAAGACATAAATCAAATGAAAAAGAATAAGATGGTAACAAGTAATGCGCTAGATATCAAAACAGTTCTACCTCCAAGTGAAAATTTGCCGGAGATCTAGAAGCACTGTGCTGGTTGTTTGGTGGAGTCCTTGGGTGAGACCATACAGGAGACCGTTGATAGGTAGGTAAAAATGAGCCATAGCCTCCAAATTTTGCCCCTGTAGAATTTAAAATCCACAGGTAACACGGATAACACATGGAAGATGTGCTTACTCATATGCAATGTAGATGTTTGCGAGATAGTAACACAAATATGTTCTCTTTCAACATACCCAAATTCTCAGCTGAGACTCCACCTTCAAAATCTTTTTGAAAGTGTCCCAAGAGATGTTGGAGTTTCTCACCCTTCACCATGTAAAAAATAAAACAAAAACCTGATCATGTACCGAGCAGAAGTACGATCATACGTACAAGAAGGCAAGCTCTAATAGCACAAGTATGCTTAAACGAAATCCTTAATTTATAGCATGCCTGTGAACAAACTTAATCATTCAACCTAATTCTAAAACTAAAGTATGCTTCCATTAGCTGAACAATGTGTTCCTCGTAATTGATATGCTGATTGCAGAACCATAAATTGATCACTAAACAGTTAAGACTGGCAAAATGATACTATTAAAAAGAACGTCCCATAATCTTTGTGTCCATATCTAACACTCATTCAGAACCCGCAGCCTTTCTTTACTTCTATTCTAATTTTCTTCCAGGCAGGTATAGGCCATATCACATTACCGATCACAATTATAACATGTTAAGACCTCCGGATAATCAAAATTAAAGATCAAATATCCACAGGCACGCGTAATTCGGATCCTAAACGTACCAAAGAAGTCAACACATGATAATTAACCTACCTACATCAATCTCAGATGAATAATTTATGAAGCCAGAAACAAAAGAGCCAACGGAAACGAAACAGCTTACTATGTAAGAGAGATCAATATCAGGGTCCACGCTCGAATCACAATCATCATCGTTGTGATTATGATAAGAGCAAGCCTCCCCTTCTTCAAGCTCAGTATCCTCCATCTCTCTCACAACGCCAAACCCTAACCCTAACCCTAACTCCTTTCTCGCATCTCTCCTCCCCAAAGAAATCATGTAAAACAAAATAACACCAAAAAACAATCAAGAACAGGAACTGAGACCTCTTGTCCCACGAATCCAAACACAAAACTGGAACCGACCCATTCAACAAAACCGACAACCCATCAAAACCCAGAAAGGATTTCCAATGAAATGACGCCGATCGCAAAACCCCAATCGATATCACCGACCTAGAGAAGAATGATCCTAAAACCCCGAGAAGTAGAGTAATTCAATCGAAAGATCCTCAACGAAAACAAATCATGTTAACCCAAAGGCTATGGGCTTGGTTTGTGTTCGATCTCCAAAGTTGGAATGGATTAGCTGAGAGATGAAACTCTCTCTGGTTTTTGGTGTATAGAATTAGAACAGCCGCGTTTTTTTCTTTCTTTCTTTTTTTTTTAATTTTATTTTTCCTTTAAGTTAATATTTTCCCTTCTCCGTTTCGTTTTCGGTTTCCCTTTGAAATATAACCGGAGGCCATAGGATAGGATAGGATAGGATAGGATACAGAGAGTGTACTGTACGCATGTATATACGGGTTAATATTTTTCACTTGTGTTGGTTCTGTTCTGTGGACAGTGTTCATACCAGGCCCACTATTCGCACGTGCACTTCACGCTTCCCTTTACCCAAGCGCCGTCATTCATTTTCCCAAGCATGAGATATGATCCAACGTTTGTTTAAATTCTGAATAAATATTTTATTAAACCTGATCCTTATTATCTAATAATTATATATAAGTAAATCATATTTACGAAGGATTTTTTTTTTGGTTCATTGATTTGTTCTCAACGAGAAAAGCATGTGCATAAAAAAAGATGAATGGTTATCCAGTGGGGCGTGGGACAAAAGTGGTTCCAAAACGTAGGGGTCGGCTCGGCTCTGTGGGTTTGGGTGTCAGGTGGCAGAATCCGACGTGTTGTTACGATCATGCGTAAACAAATTATGTATTTTACGTATTCCTTTTGAAAATGTTATGTGGAAATTGATATATGGGAAGCAATTAGATTACAACAACATAGAATGTAGTAAGGTCCAATGACAAAATACGAAACTCCTGTGTTGACCCTCAAATTACCCCTTTTTGCCTTTCCTCCTAATCTTTTTAACTGCATACATTAGCCAAAGTTAACGAATACACGTGTTAGGCACTTCGTCCAATCTTGTTAAGCAGAAAATAAAAAAGTGTAATTTAAACCATAATATTTATATAACTTTCAATAAGTAACAATAACAATAACATTCTA
>JAOTAZ010000004.1:8515760-8525946 GCA_025629785.1 Erythroxylum oxycarpum
ATCTCTTATGCGGGAGAGGAAAAACGAAGGGTTTAAAACCAGACCGATCCGGTTCGACCGAAAAAGGTTGAACCGTCCGATTTGTATAGAGAGAGGTTATTAAGTAAAACCGAACCGGACCACTGACCGGTTCAAACCTTTTCCGGTCGGACCGGACGGTCCGATCCGATTTTTTAAACATTGGTTTTACCTAATAAAGTCTCTCATGAATATCTTGATCTTGATGTTCCTATTGCTCTTAGAAAAGGAACTCGTCCTTGCACTAATCATCCTATTGCAAAATATGTCTTATGGTCGCCTCTCACAAAAACCTAAGGCATTTATTTCAAAAATCTCTAATCTGGTTGTTCCAAGAAATAATCAGGAAGCATTTAGTGATCCAAATTGGAGAACAGTGATGGAGGAAATGCATGCACTAAAGAAAAATGGGACGTGAGAAACTGTAGAGCTGCCCAAAGGTCAGAAAACAGTTGGGTGTAAATGGGTATTTATTGTAAAATGCAAGTCAGATGGTATTTTAGAGAGATATAAGGTTAGAATTGTGGCCAAGGGGTTTACTCAAACATATGGTGTTGACTACAGGAAAGTTTTGCCCCAGCCAAAATTAACTCTATACATGTTCTATTGTCTCTTGCAATTAGTTTCAATTGGGCATTATACCAACTAGATGTAAAAAATACATTCCTAAATGGTGATTTGGAAGAGGAAGTCTTTATGAGCCTACCTCTTGGTTTTGAAGAATCTGTAAGTCAGAACAAAGTTTGCAGACTCAATAAGTCTTTATATGGTCTCAAATAATCTCCAAATGCATGGTTTGAGCAGTTTGGGAACACTATAAAAGGATATGGTTATCTGCAAAGTCAAGTAGATCGTACTCTTTTTTAAAAACATGGTGTTAAAGAAAAAATAGCAATCCTTATTGTATATGTCGATGACATGATACGAACAGGTGATGATCTTGATAAATTAGCGAGATTAAAGAAGAGGCTACTGAAGACTTAAGATTAAAGATCTAGGAACTTTCAAATATTTTCTTAGCATGGAATTTACAAGATCAAGTGAAGGAATCTTCGTACATCAAAGGAAATATATCCTTGATTTATTGGATGAGACTGGTCTTCTAGGTTGCAAGGTTGTTGAAACTCTAATGAAGGTAAATCTCAAACTAAGTCCTGCTAAAATTGAGGATGTAGTTCAAAAGGAGAAATTTCAACGTTTGGTGGGCAGGCTTATATATTTGTCACACACTCGCCCCGATATAGCATTTGTTGTAAGCATGATAAGCCAATTCATGTATGCACCCAGTCGTGAACACTGCCTATAGGATACTAAAGTATCTAAAAGGGATGCCTGGAATGGGTTTGATGTTTAATAACGTGATCACTTTCAGGTGGAAGTTTATACTGATGTTGACTTGGTTGGTAGTGTGATAGATAGGCGATCAACATCTGGATATTACAAATTTGTTGGAGAAAATTTAATAACTTGGAGAAGCAAGAAGCAAAGTGCTGTGGCATGAAGTAGTGCTAAAGCAAAATTTAAATCCCTTGCACATGCGATTTGTGAAGCTATGTGGATTAAGAAATTGCTAGAAGACCTGAAGCTCCCTGTGTCACTTCCGATGAAAATCTACTGGGATAACAAAGCTGCCATTTCAATTGCTCATTATCCAGTTCTTCATGATCGGACTAAACATGTTGAAGTTGATAGACACTTTATCAAGGAGAAATTTGATAGTGGACTAATCTGTGTTCCTTATGTTCCTTCTTCTCAACAAGTGGCTGATATACTCACCAAAGGTCTACTGAAAAAGCAATTTGATTTTCTAGTAAGCAAGTTGAAGATGCAAGACATTTACAAACCAGCTCAAGGGGGAGTATCAGAATATCCTAGAGTATATGTCAAAATATCCTACAAAATATTCTTGTCATAATAGGAAATATCCTACAGAGTATTCTGAGTATATTTTTAGGCTGTAAATATTTGATTTTATTTCCTAGTTTGTTATTTCCTTGTTTAGATACTATGTGTAAATATAAATATGTATGTTGTAACACCTAAAATGTGTGTGCGCAATACGACTCATTCTCTTGTTCATATTAATTTACAAATACAATTCTTCCCGTATTTCTATTTCTTCATTGCTTGTGGGGGTGCTAATTAACTACAGGATTGCAACACTGAAATTGTAACCACAGAGAAGGGAGATAACTGGAAGGACAAAACCTCAGTTCTTACTGTTTTACTGGGACCACACAAGGCATGAGCAGCAGGGCATATTGAAACTTTAGCTCTGCAAGTCAAGTTCGTTCTACAGGGCAATATCGTTCCTTCTGGGGAAAACAAAAACAAAAGCTTTACGCAGTATGTTGGCAATGCAGGTCATTCTGTATGGTAGAGGTAAAATTCTATCAAGTTAACATAACCCAAAGCTGATCCATTAAATTGCAATGACCTGCAGCTGTGCAATTATTGGTTTCATTCAGTGGCTGTTTATGACCCACCAATAAGCCAAGTAAACAGCAAAATTATATTTTAATTTTGAGATCAAACACCAGAAGTAAACGAAGTTAAACACTAGATAATGCCTACTTGTTGTGGGAAAGGATCTACATCAGTCTCATACTCAAAAGTTTAACGACAGTAAAGATCCAAGGTACCTATGTGCTGATAAGAACAAGGTCCAGAGTAGACAAGTGTTGGGAAACCGAAAATTGCAAAGAGAAATTTTACTAGTATCGGATATTCGCTTTTATGAGCCGCAGATAATGAATAGGGGAAATTGTTGTGTTCTTCATTTGGAGCCAAGAAAGAGGAATACTTAGTTAGCAAGAATAATTATCCAATGAAAAACACTTCCAAGTTGAAAAATTTTGTGACACCTCAAATTATACTTCCTCAGGATTCAACGCCCTGGTACACATTCAACAATTGAGGGACTTCGTTTGAAAAGCGTGACACATACCTCTGCAGAAACTTCTTCTCACTAGGGAATAACAATGACCCAAGATTCCAATTTTCCTTGATAAGCCCTTTTGACTGCAAGATATTTACCACTCTAAACCTGGGGATGATTCTATTCTCCAAACTGAAAAACAAGATCATAGGGCATTGCACAATCATCTTTGAAGACCTTCCCATCTTGTTCACAACAAAGTCCATTGCCTCACTGATTTTCTTCTCGGACATTAACATACAATTAGGATGCTTCCTAAATGCAGTAAGTATATCGTCTTTAGACCAACCCCATTTCAAATAAACCTCAAAGCATCGTTCCCTTGTCAACTTATTGACCTTCCCAATCAGGGCATGCACTGCTAATACAAAAGATAATTTCTTTGGATCAAATCCCATTTCTTTGACCTCTTCCACAACTCTGCTAAACTCTTGAGACGTTTGAAGAAGAGCCTCAGGGAAATGAGCCAACAAAATCGAAATTCTCGAGCCAGGTACACCAGATTCTCTCAAGAACTCAATATTCGGTTTAACAGTCCTCAAACCACCATCAAGTAAGCCACCACGGCGCTTCATTGCATTGATGATCTTAGTATCAGAAAGCAATATGCTTTTGACGAAGTCATAAGAAGGCTTTATGGTATTCTCTAAGCTTCTATTTAAAATGGTTGGGTATGCTGAGATAGTAACAGCGAGGTCAGCACTTGAAAACCCTATGTTTCTCAAGAAGTCGAATTTTGGCAAAAGGGTGCGCTCAGGATTGCACAAAAGCAGCGAAGGACGTTTCATTATCAACTTTGAAATTTGAGACTGTGTGAATTCGCGGTTTTTCAGAAAGGCCAAAACGGAGTCAGGTCTCTCTGCGGACACGATTTTAATCTTCTCCGATGTGGCGCGAGCAGCTTCTAAAGGCATTCCGCATGATTGAACTAGGTAGCTTAAAGTAAAAACATCTTCTTTTTCTCTTGATGATTTGGAGCTAATGTGTCTACAAAGCAATTGCTGATTCTGAACAGACTCAAAGCTTTCAACAGTGACTAGTTGAGAGGCTTGGCTAGGTGAAAGCAGGTTTTCACGAAGATTATTTGTAAGAGACTTTGCAGGGTAGAGAAGCCTGAAGGTTTGCACATAATGACGGAACTTCATATCAGGTGAAGAAGATGAAGAGGAAGAGTGGAGTGGATCCTAATTTTCTCAGAAACACAACCCTTGTCACGAAGGTTTTAGCTTCCAGAAGTCGAGGAGCTGGAAACGATGTCGTTTAGTGGCGGCCCCGATCTTTCATACATATTTCTTAAAAAAAAAAAGATAATCAATTAATTAATAAAAAGATAATCAATTAATTAATAAAAAGAAGAGTCATACAAGCAAATACAGAAAAAATACCCTGAACAAAATAGCCTTAAGAAAGACAATTAAAACTTATACACTGTCAACTATACTCGTAAAGAGAAGCGAATATTTAAGCTGCAATTGAGTTGTAGTTTCTTCAGCACAAATGATTCTATTTATAAGTTTGTCAAAAGGGATATCCTTCCGGAAGAAGGCGTCAGTCCTTTTCCTATTTTGGCTTATTATGAAGTTATGTATTAGCACTTGATCGAACAGGACAGTACAGTGTCGAGATTTTCAAATTTTGTTTACAAAGTGGAGGCCACAAAATATTAAGACATAGCAGCACATATGAGTGTTTTATTTTCTTTATTCGGGAGAAATAAACGTACATTACAAATCAGCTACACCCCGTTGTACTTTACAAAGGTATAAATGAATACAACTAAAAGTTCGAATCAGGCAGTTGCTGCAACCACAGATTCTGCAAGTTCTTCTAAGAGTTCTTTCTGCTCCATAGCAGCACAAGCCTGCAAGAAGTACCGAGTTTTGATTACAAAAAATGACAAAGTTGGACACCACACCCCGAGGATAAGGTTAAGTACCTGAACTGCGTTTTCTATTTCACCTTCAAGAAAAGATGTGAGCTCAAAATTCATCTTCAACCGGTGGTCGGTGACTCTGTTGTCCTAATTAATAAGATAAGACAAACTTTAGTTCTTATACTCAGTCTAGTAGCATTTCCACCATCCTATAGGTAAATTCCCTGAATAACTATCCATATCCAACAGAAGCTTTTCTCCGACAATCAGTCTCACATTTAACTACCAAGATCCTAAATATAAACTCCTCCCAAATTGAAATTGGTGCATTTCTCACTTATTTGCATCTACAAAGACTGAGCAATTCAGTTAGATCACAAGGTCTCCAGGATGTTCTAAGAGAATCTCAGTGCATCCCAATGTCACAACTCTGAACATATTAAGCTCAAAGCAGAATAGGAAAAAATACCTTGTAATTGTATGTTCGAATCTTTTCTGCACGAGCACCTGTACCAACCTGCATTTTAAGCATAAAACAGAGTACTTAGAAACACTTCGCCTGCACACAAGTTCCATTAGTTGAATTGGATCACACTCTAGCTTTGGAAATTTAGAAAGAATGGGAAAGTTGTAGCAAAAACAAAACCAATAAAGTTATCAGTTACAACGTTATCCAATGGACAAATAATGTATAGCACAGTGTCTTGCTACCTGCATTTGTGGAACATAATCATATACATGAAGGCGCAGTCCAATGTCCATAAAAGGCAACAAACCCAACTTCAAAATCAGAAATTAAGGGTACCTGAGATTTTCTCTGGTTCCTTATTGATTCTTGCTGCTCCCTCACTTTTATCTCATACCTGATAAATCAAGGACGATCAATAATAAAGAAGGGAAATGTGTAGCTCAGAAGCTTGAGTTTCAAACTATGGATACGCAACTAATAAGCATAAAAGATAATACATGAAAGATACACGACAAGATAAGCCACGAGGGACTTATTGAAAAATTTGCTCCTCCTTTTATAGAATTATCCAATGGAATCTAGCATATTTGACTCATAAATTGGTACAGCAACCCATGTCCCACTCACAGTTTTGCCCGCAGAAGCTGGAGAGCACGGTTTTTATTCTGAAGTTGTGTCCTTTCTTCAGTACAAAAGATGCGGATTCCAGTTGGTTTGTGGATAAGATCAACAGCTGTCTCAACCTTGTTCACATTTTGGCCTGCAGGATGACCATGATCGGACATTCAAAGAGATGCCTTCTTCATTCTTGGGTTGTGGATGAAGAAGAAAAAGAACAGGAGGAGTGGCAGTGGAGAAGGAAGATCAAAAGCATGAAGAGAAGTGATTCACTTATTCTATTACAATCTTGGCCACCGGTTTTACATACCTCCAGCCCCACCAGACCTTGCTGTTGTAAGTTCAATATCTTTAGGGTCAATGACCACTTCAACTTCATCAGCCTATGTTCATATGCAGAATAAGCACTAATTACTATACACTGAATAAAGCATACTTCAGATTGCTATGCTAAAACCAAATTTGAGATGCAGACAAAAGACAATCTAATTAGGTCAAGAGATTGTCAGCACTGTGGAACCAGAAATTTATGCATGAAAATTCAGTTGATTTATCAGCAGGATCCATGAAACAAGAAATCCAAGACATAAATCTCCAGTCAAACAATGTTTTGCCATTAACCATCACAAAATCTGAGGTTGAGGGGGAACATCAACATTCCAATAGCTTCTTGACACTTGGCCTAGTCTGACTCTAACTTTACCTCAACATAATCAAGGATACACAAGCCAATGAACTGCCTTAGCTACCCAAAGAACAAAGGGATTAATAACTTTAAACCTCAGGCCTTTTACAGAATGCAAGCACCAAATAACTCTACCTCAGGCATGATGGCTACGGTTGCAGTTGAGGTGTGCACACGACCCTGTGTTTCTGTCTGAGGAACCCGTTGAACTCGATGAACACCAGATTCATATTTCAGTTTACTGTAGACATGATTCCCTTTGACCTCCATCACATAGGTTTTGTAGCCACCTTTCTCAGCCTATGAAGAAAAATAAAAAGGTTGACCATAATGAAACCCACAAGAATAAGGTGGATACCTTTTCAACAATAAAAGATACTTACATCAGAACTTGAAACTAGGGAGTATTTCCAAGAATTTCGCTCGCTGTACTTCTGATACATGCGGACCTTAGCATTGAAACAGGTGTTGTTGTATTGGGATCCAAGAAGAAGTTAATTAAAATTCAGAACAAAGATTCTTAGGTGGAATCAACTGATTTACTTCAAGAAGTGCTGATCATATGCATGGTCAAGATTCTATGGAAGGAGATAACAAAAGTATAGAAGTAGTTCAATTGGTGCACATTTCAAAAGACTACCTTCACCAGCAGGTTATATGTTAACGTCAATTCACATCAACCAGAATCAGAAACAAGAGCCATGCACAAATTTTCCCAAAATCACTCAAAAGTATTAGATACCTATTCGATGACTAAAAAACTTGGAACAAAGAACACCTAGCTCGTGCAGAGATGCATAGTTCCATCTCAGAGGCTGACATTCATACTATGAATATGATCTCCTTCGATTTTCATGATAAATGAAAAGCAGGATATCAAAGAACAAGGCATTTTTAGTTGAAATGCAAATCAAGATAATGTGAAAATCAATTTGCACATCGCATATGTTTTTCAAGAAAATCCCAGATAATAATTTGACACGTCAGTTACAACCTGACACCAGTGCTAGTGCTAGTCTCTGACATGTTTAAGGAGATCCAATACAATGAAAGATATCTCATTACTAACTACCCAACATCAGTGTTAGTGCTTGACATGTTTGAGGATACCCAACATAATGAAAGATCTTGCAATATTAGCTTACAGAGCACCTGGATGCATATCATAATAGTAAAGTGGATAAGTAAATTCAATGTAGTTAATATACCAGACATTTCAATCTCCAATATCTTATTTTTCTCTCTTTTTCCATTCAAAATGCATAAATAAAATCATTCTGATTTAGTGATTCTGTACATCACAGAAAGCAAAGACATGACATTATTTGGCTGAGAGCAGCATGTACCTACAAGATCACCAGCCCATAGTCCAGCCTCGTCACCTCCAGTACCTGCCCTTACTGTGAATGTGAAGGAAAACAAGATCTATAGTGTCAGAAAACAGATAAATTTCAACAAGAATGAGTGTCAGAAATTAAGCCAATGCAATGATACCATCTTTTTATTTCAATATAGATATCAAAACATAGCATCTGTAGAAGTAGTCCAACACTTGTCTCATGAAGGTCGAAGACATTTTATGAGCAAAAAATCAAATCAAATTTTCTGTCCATTAGTTTACTGTCCTTGTTTACCTTCGTCCATTATCCAACTCTTATGATAATTTCAGAAGTATAATCATTGCGCAGTTTCAAGAAACGAAATAATTGGATGCAGAGAGCTGTTTTCTTACGTATTAAATAGAACACAATCAAAGGAACAAATCGAAATCCGTATTATTGAAAGGAAATCATATACCTTCAAGCATTATATTCTTTGCATCAAGAGGATCACTAGGAAGCAGGAGAACCTGTCAAGAGTAGGTATGGAGCACATATTAGAATGAGGCTGGTGAAAAAAGACAAATCTAGAGAAATACTTAGGAAAAACAAGAATGGGGAGTTGGGTTGAAATTCCCTTGCAAAATGAAGGATACAAATCAACACAATATGCCGGATTAACAGGAGTTACATGTCAATAAAAGACCTCAAACTATATCACCAGCATTAGTTTTGGAAATAACAGTTGAAATCAGATAAATTTCTGGATCACGACAGAAAAGTACCATAATAACAAATTATGCTACGAGTCTTGAGTAATTAACATAAAAAGGATAATGCTAGCAGTTGAAGATGACTTCCATATACAAACCTTAAGCTTCTCCTCCAGCGCTTTGAGCTCATTGGACAAAGATTCAACTTCAAAAGCAATCATCTCAGCCATATCTTCATCATTTGAATCCTCTTTAGCCAAGGCTGTCATAGTATTAACAGGAAGAGTGGGGCAAAGGTCATACCCTTTGGCTTCCGTATTCAGAAAACGTATAGCTGAAGATGGAAACTGGGTCCATACCTTTTGTCTCTTCTACCAGCTTTTCACAATCCTTAAATCTCCTAAAAGTTGATACAACCTATTTTCCCAACCATAACAAAAAAAAAATTCTACTTCACCATCAATTACAATTGACTGCGTTAGCTTATACAAAAGAAAAGACCATGTTACCTCATCAAGCTCCGACATGGACTGTGCCAGTTTTTGGTATTCAGTGGGATTTGAGATGACATCTGGGTCAGCCAGCTTGACCTGCCGTTCAGCTTGTCTTATTCAAGAACAAAAACAATACTCGCCAACCTTCTTTATTACATTTATTTCACAAGAACGAAACAAAACCATACACAAAACTAGTAAACCAATCCAAAGTATCAAATTCAAATACCAGAGAGCTCCTGATAATTAGCAAAACCCATTTTTTAGAAGTAAAATCACGCAATTCCAATGCAACAAGAGAGAAATTTGCAACTAACCGATAACTCTTTCCAAGTCTTCTCGGCAGATTCTAGCTTCGTTATTAAATAAGGCTCCTGCAAATTCATAACAGCCCAAAAAGAAGAAAAAAATTCCCCGTCAAAACGTGATATATTAAAGCCCTAAAGAAGTCTCACCTCAAACCAAGACCACCATGTATTGTAGCTTATACGCACCGCCATGCAAACGATGCTCGGAGTTGTTCGTGTGAATGATGATCTGAAGAAAACAACATTTCTACTGTATCGTTCTATGAAAAGACTTGGAGAGGGGCATCGATTGTGGGTTGTGCAGAGTCGAGCAGTTGAGGTCTGAGTTAAGGTGTTCATGGGGTCTAAGAGTTTACAAACGAAACCAATGCTTGGTGTGGACGCTGAAGCTAGAAGGCAGTAGATAAGGGTCTGTTTGGTTTGCTGGATTAGATGGTCACCAGTAGTTCCAGTTTATCTCGGGATGGTTTATATTTTTCCTTGCCCTTTTCGATTTGCTGATTGTCACCGGTAGTTCCAGTTTATTTCTGAGGATGGTTTAGTTACCGAGAGGATGACCAGTAGTTCCAGTTTATCTCGGGATGGTTTATATTTTTCCTTGCCCTTTTCGATTTGCTGATTGTCACCGGTAGTTCCAGTTTATTTCTGAGGATGGTTTAGTTACCGAGAGGATGACCAGTAGTTCCAGTTTATCTCGGGATGGTTTATATTTTTCCTTGCCCTTTTCGATTTGCTGATTGTCACCGGTAGT
>JAOTAZ010000004.1:8591159-8601253 GCA_025629785.1 Erythroxylum oxycarpum
ATATATATATATATATATATAATATTTTATGTTTGCTGATGTGTAACTAAATATTTCATTAGTATTTAGGTTAGATGAACCCTATTTGATACTTGAACATGTGTTGATTATTTTGTTAACGCAATTGATTGATTGATTTGTTTATATCCAATTACTTATTTTATTTATGTTCTAGTAATCTTGAATATTATATCATAATATGATTTCATAAATAGCAATTGAGAAATCATAGGTTTGAATAGATCCACAGTAATTGGAAAGAGTTTATTGCAATCCTAGAGATAGGATGACATAAATCTTTTGGATTATGGTTAAACCTAACAAAGGGGCTTATAAAATGATAATGCAATCCTATAAAATTTAACCTGAGTAATTCAGTTAGAAACCTTAAGATTAGTTGCTAGTAGGCTCAATGTCAACCACCAGCATACCATAGGAGTCCCTACGATCCAATAAATTTTTAAAACAATTACATAATAAAAGATAAATCTGCTAAAGTTTAAGGGGATTTGAAATCTAAAGACTAATCATTTGATTTTGATAATTAACTTAGTGCTTTATAATTCTCTGCTTTAATCGTGCTGGTCATTTATTTTATTTACTTAATTTTAGTTTCTTTAATTAAAAATCATAATTAATTTTTAGGATATATAATAGAATAATATTAATTACTAGTAGTTGCTATCCTTGTGGGATCGACTCGTAGTTGTCGATACGAGATACAACTATACCATGCACTTACGATATAACAATATTGACACTCACGAAATTAGGACAATTAGGATGCATTTGAAGAAATTGGGTCTATAAAGAGGTGAAAGTATTAGGCTACATAATGTGTTAGGGCATATTTTTTGAGAGAATTAGGGAGTATATAAGACAAGGTGGGTTGTCTAATGCTATGGAATTAGACTAAAGTTTGGTTGATGGTGCACTCCACTCATGAAGTTTTGTAATAAAAAATAATGGGGCCTAGTTTTGCTAGCCATTGGATCCCTAAATCAAGGTTAGCCCCATATATTGGTAGGAGGTATAGGTCTATCTGAAATGATGTTTGGTCCAAAACCAATAGGGCATTTAAGTAGATGCCTACACAACCCGATGATTCTCCATTGCCCATTATGATTGTGAGATGTGGTGAAGGATGGTGGTAAATCCCAGGTGCATGGCAAAGTGCAATTGAATAAAAGTATTCGTAGATCCCCCATCAACAAGAACAACGACTGGGCTACCGTGGATTGTACCTAACAATTTAAGACTTGAAGGAACAAATTGTCTGGTGAAAGCATAGAAGGAGATTTATGGGTTGTCCATAATTAAAGATTGAGAGGATTTGGGTGGTGCTTCCATTTAGGTTCCACCCTGTTCTAGAGCTAGGGAGTCGATCGTCTCCTCATCATTATATACCATTATACAAAGAAACTGGGGGACTTTGCACCGATGGCCCGGTACAAATCATTCATCACAGTTAAAGCAAATACATTTCTTTTGACATGTTTTCATTTATACATGTGTGAGCTTTTTGATAGGGAACGTGGTTAGAGGGGACTTTTGAATTAGTGATGATTGCATATGTGGGTTTTGGGAAGGGGAGTGAGTTTTATTTGGTAGCTGGTAAGAGATAGAACTTGGTCATGTATAACGAAAGGAGCCAGATTTGGTAGAGTTAATTTTGTATTCAATTAGTTTGGCCATTCCCACAGCCTCGGGAAGTGATTGAGGCTTGAACAAGAAAAGTTCTTATTGGAGTTCTACCTTTCTACCTTTAAGTTCGAGAAAATAGTTGAGTAGGTTAGTGTTAGACAACCCTTGGATGCGAGTTGAGATGGCCTCAAACTGACTCATATACACAGCTACTAAGGTTGTTTAGTGGAGTTTATAAAGGTGAGCTTCATGGTTGACAAAAGAGAAAGGGCCAAATTGGATCTCTTGCTAGCGGGTGAAAGAATCCCAAGTGGATATTTGAGAAGTTTTATGCATCTAGTAGTATCATTGGAGGGCAGAGCTGGGCATGTAAAATGTTACAACAGTGAGTTTACAATCGGCACGTATATGATAGTAGGTGAAAAAATGTTCTGTTTGAAAATGATAGTCAAGCATGTTTTCTCCCGAGAAGAGGAGAATGTCAAGCTTAAGTGTTTTGAAGATTATATTCACTATACAATTCAAGAGGCAAAGAAGGTTAGGATTAAGGATAACCCAGAAGGAGATGAGGGCAGAGATCAACCAGATGAGGGTAGAGGTAACAAAGGGGGTTAAATAGGCTACCTTTCTAGCTTAGCTAATTTAACCATCATGTCTGCCATCACAGTCTATTATGAAGAAATGAATTTCCAAAGCATGTCCATTGCTATTGCATGTTGATAAATAGTGTCATAAAGGGTTTCAAGCTTAGGAAGAAAAGCAACATTTTAGGTCAGCTGCTCTGTTAACTTGGATTCAATAGCTTTTGGGCAAATCATCATTCCTTTGACCATGACTCCCAATGAAAGCACCCATGATACAAATTTATGGGGTTGTTAAAGAAGGTATATGGAAGAGTAGTTCAAATAAGGACAAAGGAAGAGAAGGATGTCAAAAAGAGAGAAGGAGAATGTTAAGGGAGAGAGGAAATTATTAGAAAATATGTTCTACCAGTTTCATTCTTTCTCTATTACATATATATAATTTTCCTCAACAAAATACAATTTTTTTAGGGCCTAATTGTTAGCTGTCATAATCATGAGATGGATTCTTATATAAAATCTAAATATCTAGCTGAAAATTTGGCCTTTTTTGCACTCCTAACTGAAGTAGATGTGAAGATGCTTGGGTGTGATGCTTGGGTTCATACCAGTGACTCGAATCTCTATGGCCAAATTCTAACATCTTCGTTTCTATGTCTTTGGATCATATATTTCTTCATCTAATAAGTTTTGAGGTTCTCAATGGTTTTTCCTGTGTTCTTACAGATGCAAATGATTTTGTAACTTAACCTCTCCACTAATTCCTTTAGAAAGCTCTATAGCATGTTTATAATCTCTTTATTTGCAAGCATATATCTTATTTTCCATGTTTGTAAAAGGGTCTTTTACTTCCTTCTTAAAGTTGGGATCTATATGCAATGAAAATTCAATTTGGAATATTGTTCTACAAACATTGAAATCTTTGAGTTCTTATACATTTCCTACCAAAACATTTTACCAGGAAACCATCCATTCACATAGTGATTGATACTAAATTTAGAATATGTAAGGGAATGCCATCAACAATCTATATGTTGATTGTAATTCAATGTGCAAAAGCGTGAATTCTCTTACAAAATTAAAATGCTCTTCCCCTTCTAATTATATGGAAAACTTAGCATTTAATCTCTTATAAACTTAGATATCCTTTCCCTTCCAATTGTATGGATGTTTTTGGAAACATGTCTTGCTCTTTGAATCTAGTTTCTTATTTGAATTTCATTGTGGCATAGGTGGAACCATCACAAGCACAAACAGGATTTGGACCTATGAGAAAGGTTTGTTATTCTTTGCATACACTTTAGTAACCAAAATTGAAATTGTGCAATCTTAAATATGTTTTACTAGTTCTATTTTTTGGGTTTTTGGGAACATTGTTGGCAATAAAAAGCTAGTAAAATATATAAAAATTGCTATGATGATGAACACACAAAATGTAAGAGTATGACAGTAATATGTGTATCAATAGCGAATTTTAAGACTTATTTATGAAACTTTTGCATTCCATATGTAACACTAAACATAATTTTGTTAAGCAACAACAACAACAACATCCCAATGGAAATCCTACTAAGATGTTGGGTTTGGGGAGGTCCTCAAGTATGCAACCTTATCCCTAACTAATAGACTATTTCTGATATATCTACAAGAAAAAAAATAATTTTTTAGAAATAGTTTAGAAAAAACAATAGCCAAATACATAAACAAATAATTGTGTAAATAAAAAATAAAAGTAAAAACAAATCAGAAACAAAATCAAAATAAAGAAATATGATAATTAAGGCAAAAATAAAAGTAATAAATAAACAGATAAAAAAGAAAGTAAATAATTAAATAAAATAAACAAACAATTGAAAAAGAAAAATATAAAATAAATAACTACAATAAATATTGTTAGTACATGTTTTAAATGCAAACATGATGGAGCATATTGATTGAGACAATCCTTCTAAGGGACTAGATTCTCTGTTCCCATAAAGTGAATCACATGTTAGTATAACGATATACAAACACACAAGAAGGGGGGGTTGAATTGTGTTATTTTTTCATTAACTCCTTTACAAGGAAAACTTCTTGTTTAGAGAAATAATCTTGTTTGTAAACTTTTTCTTAAACCTTGCTTATCAGAAATATCAAAAATCATAGAAATGAAATAGAGAAAGTTGAGAGATCTTGACACAACAATTTTTATACTGGTTCACCCCAAACCGTGGGCTACGTCCAGTCCTCAGATAATCTTCTGAGATTTCACTAACTCTCAAACTTTTACAAGTATTCTTTTCGCTGAGCCTCTTCAGGTCTCTTTACAATCAGTATTCTTTTACGCTTAGCCTCCTCAGGCTATCTGTATCACTATCAATGGTTTGAACTTGTTACAAAACAAAATGACGCTCAGTATATTTGCACTGCAATAATCTCGTCTCAATGTGTGTCTATCTGTGTATTCGCGTATATCTATTGTCTCCGAAACTTCGACTTCAACCTCTTATTTATAGTCTCCGTCTCTAACTGCTTCTTGATAACTGCTTCTTGATTCTTTAAAGAACCAGTTATTCAGTTGAGTCTTGTAACTAACTCAGACTGATGCTTGCATCTGCTTTTCGTTTGTGTCCGTCTGCTTTTTGCTTCCATCTGCTTTTTGTTTTGTCTGATTTTTATTTTCGTCCGTCTGCTTTCTGCTTCCGTCTGCTTTTTGTTTCGTTTGATTTTTACAAAGCTTCCGTCTGCTTTTTATAAAGCTTCCGTCTGCTTTTTACAAAGCTTCCGTCTGCTTTCTGCAAAGCTTCCGTCTGTTTTTTTCTTTCATATGTTTTTCATTAAGCTTCCGTCTGACTTTTGTTTTGTCCGTTTTCCGCTAGGCTTTCGTCTGCTTTCTCTTTTGTCTGATTTTTACTAAGCTTCCGTCTGTGTTTGCTTCTGTCTGCTTTTTAGTAATATATCCTCCGTCTGCTTTTCATTTATCTTTTTTTTGTTTGTCATCAAAATTGTTAAACACGTAAAGTCATTTTGACTTATCACCCATTAATTAGTTCCAACTTTGTGTCAGTTAATCTCATCTATATATTTATATAGAACCCACATAAATATGCAGACAAAATTAACTGGTACAAGATTATAACACCATTTTGGGAACAGAGAATTTCATGTGTCTTTCTAAGGTTTCAGTTTGTCTCCCGTAAGTCTCTAATGTCATGTTCTACTTTTCATCCTTCTAAGCAATGTTAGGCTCCGACGTGATATCTCTCCCTCCGCACCTAACCACTCCATGCTTAGTTGTTAAATTTTTACATGTAGCTAGTCTTCAAAATATTTAATATATTGATGAGATTTTAGATATTTGACTTAATTAATTATTTCCTTTGATTTCATTTGTAGTTGTTCAATTTTATTATAGGTATTTGACTTGTTAATGAGATTTAGCTATTTGACTTAATTCACACACCTTATCCATTTTCTATGGCTTTTTAACAGACACAATTAACTCCTCGAGATCTTTAGTTTTGTTGGTTACAAACACAAGAAATTTGATCCTATCAAAATACTATGTCATTCTTCTGGTAGGAAAGTTTTATCATACACAGGTTAAAATTTATGAAGGAATTTGTTGTCAACTCAAAGATGCATTAGACTGTTATATTGCGTATGGTTGTTGTCTCTTGTATGCAGAGATGGAACGAAATAAAAATTTGGAGAGAGAACAGAACAAAAATTGGAGACAGTGAGGTGTTTGGTTGTGATGGACAGAACAGAAAAACTGTCTCCGTCTCGAGGACAGAAATGTGTTTGGTTGCAGTAGACAGAACCGAAAAATTGTACTAATGATGAAAATACCCCTGGTTCTTAATATGATTAGAAATATGTAATTCATTGATAATTTTATTACGAATGATTTGTATTAGTAGTACTTGTTAGGGTGTCTCTGGAATAAACATCAGAAAACATCAGCATGACAAACATATTATTGTTCAGATACTTTTATAAACAATCAACAATTAACATAAAATTTTCCTCATCCATTCATCCAGCACTTGCTTGCTGTCAACCTCAACGCATTGCTTGCTTACATTCCAACCAAACTCACTGCAGTTTAACATGTCAAAGGTTGTCTGGTATTTGTCCTTCAACCTCTTGTGCTTATTTTTGACATGCCTCTTGTCAATCTTTTTTTTAAAGATAATAACATATATATATTAATTAAAAGAAGGGTTCATAAAAGAGAGAAGCTATGTACAAAGAAAGCAAAAAGCCACAGGCGGATCTCAAAAATAGAAAACAAATAAGCCACAGACGGCTCTCAAAATAAATAAGCCATAGGCAGCTCTCAAAACAAAACAAAAGCCACAGACGGCTCGCTAAACAAAGCAAAGTAACTAGGTAGAGAACCTTCAGATATGTCGCTGAAGAATAGGTATCTGAAGACGAGTCTCAAGGCTGAGATGCCGGGAACGGATAAGCTCAGTGATGTCCTCAATGATGTCGTGGGTAGATCGGTGTCGTCTATTGAAGATGCGGTTATTCCTCTCATACCAAAGAAAGTAAACAGTGGCTGAGAGGACTAACCGTGAAACAAGGTGTCGATAATCCTTGCGTCGACAGAGATGAGTGCAAGCCCACTGAAGAAGGGGAACCCAAGAGGTCGAAGGCTAAGCAGTGTGGGTCTTCGTCGAGAGGGAACCCCAAACGGCGGTAGAGTATCGGCACTGGAAGAAGAGATGATCATATGTCTCCTTAGAAATACCACAAAGTATGCAAGTCGAAGAGGTCAATCCCATAATCAGGAAACTGCTCTACTATCTTTCTAGCAAGAAGCTGGAAAGTACCAGGCTTAAATTGCCTATTATTAGCTCTGTGACCAACAACAACAGCCTCCTCCATGAAGGTCACAAATGCATTTGTTTCTTCTGCAGTCCAAATTCTTAACATTGCACCTAAACCATGCAATGTCAAGAATCCCAGAACGTTCCAAACCATTTCCATAAATGATTAAGCAACATACATTGAAAAGTTATGTGAAATAAAGAAGACAATATTGAATTAAAAGAAACATGTAATGACGTTCAAAGAAAACAATTCAACAAAAATTTAATTGTCAGCTCAAATTCAGTTGCAATAACAGTCAACAAGAGAAGGAGAAATTAAAACAAACCCTCAATTCAGTTACAATTAAAGTTAACGAACTTTAAACCCTCAATTAACTCAATATAACATTAATTAAAAGAAAATCACATTTTAATGGTTTCTTCTCCATTCATCAAACATGTTCGTAGCTAAATCCTCTCTCCATTGACTACATTCATTACTTGTCTCAACACGATCAACAGTTTCAGGGAAAGATGCATCTTCCCCAATTGGCATATCCTCAGCTTCAAGAGGAGTAAAGTCATATGCAACCTAATAAAGTTGTGCAGAAGGCAGCATGCAAGAATTATGTGCACATGAGTGGCTGCTGCATAAAAGATGGATTTCTGAGGATTTTTCAGCTTTTTTTCAGTAAACCAAATGCACGTTCAATCATGTTTCTGGCAGATGAGTGTCTCTTATTATAGAGCTCCTCTAGGTTCCTAGGTACCCTTCCATCTCTTGCCCACTCTTGAATATAGTATCTTGTGCCTCTAAAAGGTGCAAAAAATCCAAGACCGTTGATATAGTGTAACATCCCGTTCCCAATTAAAGGGTTAGAACCCTGAACATTTGGTACAGGTGTGATTAATCAGAGGAATTGGGTCAACACATCTCATGCTCATGCATCATATAAGGGATACATATACGTGACTAGTAAATCCTTGCATATAGCAATTAGTGGACATGCATGCATTGACACTCCGAGTCTAATTTGGCAATGGGTATGGATTTGATGGACTTGAGATTTATGGGTTATTAGTATTGAAAATTTATTTGGGACATGAAATTAGTGTTTTAGCACTTTTGGAGAACTTTAGGGAATTTTCCTGAAATTTATGGGGAATTTTCCGAACGAGGCAAAATGCCAAGTGGCAAGTCGATTGTACTAGTAATAGACATTTATAATGAAACTAAAAACTTGATACATGATGTTAGGAATTATGGTTGGGTGACAAAGGGATTGCAAATTGAGGGATAAATGGAGTAGAGATACATGGTTATGAAGTCATCAGGTAAATTATTGCCAAGTGTCCTGACATGCGTCATGACACTATTGAACCCATTTAATGGCCTTGTCCTTGTTATTTCTTTTCTCGACACCTTGCAAATGAGCAAGCCAAAAAGGAGTTTTATCTTCTTGTTTTCTCCACCATCATTTTGTAGCTTCCTTTCTCTCTGCTCCTGGTACAAGTTGCTTATCCTTTCACTTTGCTTTCTCGCCCTTTAGCTACCTAAGAGCTGAACATAAACCTCATCCCTTTTGAGGAGATGATGATCGGGTATGGTGTTACGAGACAGCGTAGTATTTACAAAGAGTCGAAGAAACGGAAGCTTAAGTAGGTAAGACTTGTATTTTTACCAGAAATTGTCAGTTAAATGCATTAGTTGCGATGTTTTTCTATTTACGAACTTTCTGCGTGTGTCATGGACAAGGTTATATGAGGATTTAATGAATTTCAAAGGAGTGATCGGATGGGTGTCAAAATCTGGAAAATTTGTTCGAAGTAGGGTGGTAAAATTTGTTTCTGCGGCCTTTCTGCAAGTTGTAAAATGTATTCCGACCGTTCATTGATCTAAAGTTTGTCATTTTGGTTAAAGGAGTGAAAAGGGACTGAATTTGGTTTGGAGTCCTTCTTAGAAGGTCTAGAGTTCCTTTTTATCTGTCCATCGATTTTAAGTTTGTGAAATTTGGAACGTTGATTCAAAAGTGATGGCTATTAGAAGTTGGCGATCGATTCGCCCCTCTGCTCTATCCATCCTACTGTTCTGACCGATCGATCTGTCTTTTTGTTCTAACCGATTGATCCATCCTTTTATTCTGACCGGTCGACTTGATCTTTTGATCGATCGACTGTGATCCTTTGGCCGATCGACTTTGAATTTCTGACTGATCAGTTTTGATCTTTGACTGACCGACCTCCTCCTGCTCTTTAGATCACAAGTCTACCGACCGATTGACTTTTGTTACTAACTGACCGATCGAGAGTAGGCCGACCTTTGCTATTATGGCCGAGCTCTATTTTCTGATTTTGATTGATATTCTACGGCCGACCGACTATCCTTCTTTTTTTTGGCAATTGGCCGAGCCGTCTGGCCAATCGACCCCTCTGCTTTGTTTGGGTCAAAACTCCTCCGACCGATACCTGATTGCTCTGATTTCTGAAGTGTTGACTTCGTAGTGACTGGTTCTGATATTAACTAAGAAAGAGCGATCGATTTAAAGTAGACTGACCAATGTAAGGAACTGAGTGTAAATCTTTCTGAACATGTTTTGGAAAATTGGAGATAGTTTGAGCTATAAAGCTCCAATTGATCTGATTTTTGTTTCAAACTGAATTAGAGATATGGATCTACAAGTGATCCAAAGGAGTCGACCGGTCATTGAGTCTCTGAATTGAATGAATTTATGAGAGTACAACTTGGAAAAAGGGAGTGTTAATGGGATGAGACTCGGGCTTGTCATAATCATGCACTGTACATATTTTGAAGTCAGGCATATGCACTATGAAATACTTAGAACTTATCTGGCATAAATGAACTGTGCAGGCTGAGCGCCCGCATTCAGGTGTTCCCAGATCGAGAAAGCAGTTACTAATTGGGAGCATACGGTGAGTAGACCCAGATGGTCTCCTTTTACTGTTTGTTTTAATTGAAATGTTTCTACTGATCGATCGATGAACTGCTACTTGAATGTGAATTGGGTGAACTAAGTGTACTTACTGTGATTGTTCCATGCGATTTGATTGT
>JAOTAZ010000004.1:8626012-8637528 GCA_025629785.1 Erythroxylum oxycarpum
TATATACATTCATATCAGCATACACATCACAATGAAAGTTCAACATTTACAATTTTAATTCACATTTCATAATTCAAAACATCATCACATAAGACATATTGGATATAATTCACTTCAAAACATAGCTTAGCACATCAAAATAAAAATGTACAACCAAATGACTTGAGGGTTTCGTGAAACAAAATGGCAAAACCTAAGTTTACACCGTGAACGAAATGAGTCTATTTTTCAGATCTCGTGGGCCACAAACAGGTAGCCGAGAGAAGGCTTTTGTTGACGTGCACATGACTATGAAACGGTTCCTCTCTTACCCAAACACAGTCAAATCTCATGCTCTAATTCAACCATTTACAATCTCATTTTCTCTTGCTTTTTCTTATACAAAATGTCATGATTCAATTCAATGGCATAACATAATCATACACACAATTCAATGGTTTTATCACAATGTCATACATCATAATGAAATTTCAACATTACAACAATTCAAACAAGCCATTTAGCACACAATACACATACAAGGAATTTTGCTCATGTTACATAACAACTATAAATAAATTACCCACCTTATAACTTTTGAAATCCAAATTCAATGGTGCCCTTCCTCTTGCTCTTGGATAGGTTCTTGGTTTCCTAACACAACCAGAATTTCCATTAATTCCAATTTAATTGGAAATTCTCGAAATTTTCATATTCACAAAAAATGAAATAAACCCTAATCAAGCTCTAATTTAACCTACCCATAGTCCATCTAGGTTAGAAAACTCAAAAACCTAACTTAGGAACCTAAAAACCCAATGGATCCCTCCATCTTCTTCTTCCTCCAAACATTCCCAACACAAACCCCTTTCTCTCTCTACAACTTCTCTTTCACAAAACCACAACCTATTTCTTTACTAAAGCATAAAGAAGATGAAGAACTTACCTTGAAAGCCTTGATTTCTTCTTTCCACGATTTTCCTCCCTTTTTCCCTTAGTTTTTTTGGTTTTTCCCTCTTCTTTCTCTTCTCCCTCACGTTTTTCTCTCTTCTCTCTATGGCTTCCACGACATCATCCTCTTCTCTTCTCTTCAAATTTTTTCCCTTTTGTTACTCCTTTTCTTCCAAATTACCCCTCCTTCACTTAGGCTTTCCACCTTTTCCCTTGTTTTGTCTTATATGGCTCTAACCACCACTTAAGCTAACTTAAATCTAACTTAATCCTAACACTTCATTATAATTTCAATTTCTAATCTTTCCCTCAAATTATAATTAACGACCCAATTCTAAAATAAAAAAATTAAACCAATAAATAAACATAAATAACCAAATTCAGAAGTTTGGAAAATTCAAGATCCAAAACTAATTGGCAAAACAATTATAGAATCTATGACTGAATCTCAATCACCTAATAAACGAAAACAATATAGAGTTGTAGCATTACTGATTAAGTCACATGAATAAGTAGAGACTTGTGATTTTGAGTAAGAAAGGATTTTTAAATGAAGTTGTGATTGGGAAGATGCAATTTTATAAGTCATGTGATCTTAGACAACATCATAAAGCATAATTCATTTTCAATAAACATACTTCCACTATAATTCTTGATTATGTTCATTCAAATTTATGGGGTTCTGTTTTAGTTCAATCCCATGATAGATGCTTTTTTCATGTTTATTGATGATTACTTGAGAAAGTATGAGTGTATTTTTTAAAAATCAAAGGATGAAGTATTTAAAATTTTCAAGGAATGGAAGACAATGATTAAAAAATGCACCAAAACCTATATCAAGACACTTGGAAGAGATAATAGGCTGAATTTTATAATAAGTCATTTAATAAATTATGTATACGTCATACACCATAATAGAATGGAATTGTAGAATGGATGAACCAAGCATTCACATAGGATGTTAGATGCATGTAATTAAACATCGTACTATAAAAGTAGTTTTTATCTGAAATGATTAATATTGTTGCTTATATAGTGAACATATCTCCATCATATACACCACAGTTTAAGACTCCTTAAGAGGTATGGTATGGTAATCCCTTTGATTATTCTTACATGATGATATTTGGTTCCCTACATACTCTTAGGTTAATAATTGAAACTGGAGCCAAGGGTAATGAAGTGCAAATTTTTGGGATATGCTATTAGTTTTAGAGGGTATAGATTATGGTTACTTAAAACAATAGAACTCTAGGATCTGTGATTAGTAGAGATTTTATATTTGATGAATTTATTAGGTACGGAGGATAGAGGGAGGAGATTGGTAATCTTTTCAGTAAGAAAAGATCAAGGTACTAACTAAAAGATGGTGTTTGAAATTGTAACTCTAAGCAAGACAATAGTAAACTTGCTCATGGATATATAGGATCAATAATTTGCTCAAAGTGTTATGAAAGATAGGATTTTTTTGTTAGGCATAATAAACTCTAAATATCACAATAAAAATAATAAGTGTTCATCATATCCATGTCTAAATTATCAATAAGACTACACAAACTTATACCTTTTTAATCCCTTTTATTAGTGACTTTTATTCTGCTTCTATTGTACATAACTATCAATAAAAGTCTTGCTTTCTACTTGAGTGTATATCTAAGCAAGGAAAAAATATATCATATAAATTGTCTCTTTTTCAAGATATTTCCAACATAATTAGAATTTATATATCCAACAACACCACTAGTTGAGTCACTAGAACCATAAACAAAGAAAATAACACTCATACCTCTCAGGTATTGCATAATCCACTTAACAACATTCTAATAAGCTTTCCCAAACTTATAGCCTACTTACCACACCAACTATATGTTCTAGATCTAGTCCATGTATACCATGGCTATATCATATTTCCAACTGTACTTTCTTTATATAATCCTTCTCAATGTATATGAATGAGGTAATGGACCAACATCAAGTTTAAGAAGTTATTGTTTCCTCTAGATTGTTAAGATGTTATTTAAAGTAATTGAGTGGAAAATATGAAAAAGTAAGATTTTCAAGTTTATCCAATTGATTTAAGATCTCTTTCAAATACTTAATGTTCCTGGCTAAGATCTTATTGATTATTTCTTGGTTGTAAGAACTCATTTATTGGCAATATTTATATTTTCAAGGAGATTGAAGAGAAGCTTTAGTAGGTATTTAGTTTTGACATTCATTTCCTTCGTTAATTGACAATGTCAATAATGATTTTTCACACATTTTAATTGAATTTGTATTTGTTTCTATATTTTGAAACATAGTCATTCTACATCCTTTTACTTCAATGAAAAGAGAACTTTTATCATCCTTTTTATGTTTTAAAAGGAAAATGACTGGATTTTCTTGCATGATATGGCGACAATCAAATGCTATAACTAAGACTTCTGAACATGAATTTATAATAATTTGTGTACTGTTTTGAAATTCATTGTCTTCTTTGCTTTGTTTTGGTTATCTTATTTGGCCATCAGCTTACTCTAGCTGCTTCATCTTCTTCCTTCACGTGCTTCAGTGACTTTTTCTGCGTGTCGGTTGAGGTAAGTAATTTTTCTTACTAGGTTTTTGTGTACTTGGTTTAATTTGGGTATTTGTTTGTGGTTTGAACCTCCTTTTTGAACTTCCTGCATTTTTAATGTAAATGACTCACACCAACCGAAATTTGTTTGTGGTATGAACTTTGGTTTATCAATGAATTAATATAAGATAGGTTTGACTTATAATTCCAAATATCTGAATTTTGTTAACGAGTTATTTCATTGATATTCTCTGAGAAGATTAGGTTCTCTTTACTTTTCATATGCAAATCTTTAGACGCATCTATTTTAATATAATAATAATCTTCTTCTAAACATATTAGATAACTTGTATATGTTACAATAATTTATTAATCAAAGTATTCATATTTTTATCTTTACTTATTATTTTTTTACTAGTACATAATTAATTTAGGTTAAATATCAAACTTTTAACATTAATTTTAAATTTCAATTACAATATCTAAACCATTCAAATAAAAACTTCAACTTTATAAAATTAAGTAATTCATTTTATGTTCCCGTACCAAATCAAGCAACTGTTGCTTTTCCCTTTCACGTCTTAAGTGAGTCTTTGAAATCTTTTATAATATATATGATTACAAACAAAAAAAATATATATTCAGTTAATAAATAATTTTGATCTTAACCCATAAACCTTAATCCATAACCTATGATGCAGTTCCTATGAGGCCTATTGGTGAAAAATACCACAAGCCTAGGAGTCATAATAAGAACTTGTTATGTTGATTCACAGGTGTAAACTTTGGGGATTAATTCAATTGGTTAATGCTTAGGGGATGTTATGTAAAGTTTAGATGTTTTGAAAACTTTGGGGAACATAAAGGATGCTAAATATGGAATCATTTTTTGAAATTAACAGTTCTGCAGAAATGAGTAATATTGATAGATCTTGGACTTATAGACAATTAACAATTGATGATTTCATTAATCCTGAGTTTGTTGAGGGAGTTGAAGCTTTTATTCATTTTGCATATTCTCAACCTATATATATGGATGGGCCAAAGATCAGATGTCCACGTAAAAAGTACAAGCACATTCGTTTCCTTCCTAGTGATGAAGTTAATTGGCATTTGTTGAGAAAAGGGTTTATCCCCAATTATTTCCAGTAGACACGATATGGGGAACTATTGATTTGTAGCACCTCAAAGGTAATCAAGAACAATCTTATGTGAACTTAAATGAGTTTGAAGGGGGATTGGATTTAGAACAAATAATGTGGATGCAATGCAAAATCCTACATGCAAATGGTTTATGATGCAGTTGCTTATACCTTTGAAGAAAATATAGAAAATCTTGAAGAAGAAGAACCAAACCTACTTGCAAAATAGTTTTTTGAGTTATTACACTCAGTTGACCAAGAATTGTGGCCAAATTGTAAGGCAACGACTCAATTTTCTTTAATTGCTCAAATATTGAACATAAAGTCTAAAATGCATATTTCTAATCATAGTTTTGATAAAATTCTTGAATGATACAATGAATCATTACCTCCTAATCATATAATGGTTGATAGTTTTTACAATATGAAGATACTTATTAAGGATCTTGGTTTGCTTCTTAAAAAGATTGATTGTTGTAAATTAGGATGTATGTTGTATTGGGGAGATGATATGGAATTACAAGAGTGCAAATTTAATGGTCAATCTAGGTTCAATTTTAGAAAGCATTTTATGAAGAAAAAAAATTAGTACCCTAGAAGCGGATGTATTACTTCCCCCTAACTCTAAGACTTCAAAGATTGTATGCTTATGATGTTACTATATCTCACATGAGATGGCATAATGAACATGAACAGGAAGATGGAAAAATGAGTCATCCATTAGATGCACTGGCATGGAAATATTTCAATGACACCCATTATGAGTTTGCAGTTGAAAGTAGAAATGTTAGGTTAGGATTGTCGATGGATGGATTCCAACTTTTTGGTCAATCCGACCAGCAATATTCATCATGGCCAATCATAATTACTCCTTACAATTTGCCTCCATAGGTGTGCATGTAAGAAGAATATATGTTCTTGACTGTGATTGTGCCAAGGCCTATAAATCCAAAGCATAAAATTGATGTATTCTTACAACCATTGATATCTGAATTGCAACATCTTTGGGAATATGGTGTTGAGATATATGATGTGTCTCTGAAACAAAATTTTGTATTGAGAGTAGCTTTAATGTTGATCATTAGTGATTTTCTGCCATATGCCATGTTTTTTGGGTGGAGCACAACAAGAAGATTGACTTGTCCTTATTGTGGCAATGATTTTATGCGTTTTATCTTCCAAAAGGGGGCAAAACATGTTGGTTTGACAACCATAAGAAATTTCTTCCTCCAAATCATCTATTTAGATGCAATAAAAAATTTTCATTAAGAATAAGATGGTAAAAATGCCTCCTCCCCCTCACAAAGCTGGTGAAGAGATTTTGCAGGAGATTGAAGAATTAGGCCTACTGAAAGTTACAGAATCTGAAGCTGATGAAGTTAATACAAGCATTAATAAAAACTTTGGTTGGGGAAAACAAAGCATCTTTTGGGATTTTCCATATTGGAAAACTAATTTGATACGTCATAATCTAGATGTGATAATATTGAAAAAATATTTTTGACATTTTGTTCAATACCATAATGAACATTGAAGGGAGAACAAAAGACAATGCAAAATCACGAGTTGATTTGCAACTTTTTTGTATAAGGAATGAGTTAGATAAAGATCTTCACAACAGTAAATAGCCAAAAGCATGTTACACTATGGGTAAAAATAAAAGGAAATATTATGTAAATGGTTGAAAAGTCTAAAGTTTCTCAATGATTATATTTCAAACTTGGCAAGGTGTGTGGATATGAGGAAGGACAAATTATTTTAGATGAAAAGTCATGCATTTATGCAAAGGCTAATTCCAATTGCATTTTGGGAGTTGCTATCAAATAAGGTTTGGTAAGTAATAACATAATTAAGTTTTTTTTCAAAAGTTTAACATCATCTGAAATCAAGTTAGCTAAAATGGAAAAACTAGAAAAAAAATTTCAGTAATTTTGTGCAAGTTAGAAGGGACTTTTCTTCCAAGCTTCTTTGATTGTATGAAGCATCTACCCGTACATTTAGCACACGAGGCAAAACTAGCCCATCCAGTTCAATATCGATGGATGTATCCGTTTGAGAGGCAATTCAACAAAAATGATTGTTATTGAAGTAATAACATGTTTTAACAACTAAATTGTAATATCCATATTCCCTAATATGGGTATTTGCATCATTTGAAGAAAAATGTCAAAAATAAGGGTAGAGTTAAAGGTTCAATATATAATGCTTATTTAGTGGAGGAAGCTAGTACATTTTGTTCACATTATTTTGAACCACATGTTCATATACAAGAGAAAGAAAGTTCCTCATAATGACGATGGGGGAGGAACGAGTGATGTTGATGGTAACTTATTCATTTTCACATATCTTGGATGAACATATGGATGTTCAACAAGATGAATGTTAACAAAGGAAGAAATTGACGTTGCCCATGGTTACATCTTATTGAGCTATCAAGAGGTTCAACCTTTCGTGCAGTAAGTTGAAATTCATTATTTGGGTTTTGAAATTTAGTGTTATTCATAACTAAAAAACATAATAATATTTTTAGATTATACGAGGAATCATTACGCGAGCTAATGCCTGACAAAACACAGGATGATATCAATAAAGAAGTTGGAAAACACTTTCCTCAATGGTTTGAGAAATATGTAAGTTTTCACTTACAAATATTGAAATGATTGAATTATAAGTTTTAATTGTTAAATGACATTATACTGTTTGATATGATAATTTGTTTTGTGTAGGCCTTAGAAATTTCAATAGAGAACAACTTCATATGTGATCTTGCGAAGGGACCTCTGTGAACTGTAAACCGTATCCGATGTATTTTGTTAATGGATATAAATATCAAAATATCATGGTCATAGCATGGTAACAATAAATGGTGGAGTTTGCATACAGGGAGAATTGATGGATTACTATGGTAAAATTATTGAGATACTTAAAATTGAGTACCCTGCATTGCCAATAAAGAAAAGTGTGATATTTAAGTGTGACTAGTTTGATCCAACTCCAAATGTTGGTACAAAAGTGTATAGCCGATACAATCTCATTAAAATCAACAAGTGAAGAAGATTGAGACAATTTGAACCTTTCGTGTTGGCAATGCAAATGATTCAGGTGTATTATGTCCCTTTTCCTAGCTTACGATGAGATAAGTCAGATTAGTTAGCCTTTTGCAAATTTAAACCTAAACGGTTTTTTCATTCACATGGAAAAGGAGAACAGAGAATTGAAAATGAAACGTTTCAGGAAGATGTTTATGAAATAAATGCATCTGTCATATATGATGATAATGAACCTTTGAATGATCCATCTAATGAATATGTTGAAATTTCATGTAGAGATGATGACGAGGGCCAGAGATCTGAAGAGAGGCCTATGTTTGATTCTTATTCTTCAGAAAAAGAAGATGATTTTAATTTACAATTAAGTGATGATAGCGATTAATTTGTGTTTGTAATTGAATATTGTATTCAACAAATCAATTATTTCCTTTTCAATATATTGTGTAAAATATTGAATTCAAATTCTTATATTTTTAGAAAATTCAATCAAATATGAATTTCAGGTTAAAATATGCCACCAAAGAGAAAACATGATATAATGCGACCAAGGTTCAGATAAAGATTCGGAAGTATTGACTGTCCAGGTGAACCATCACATTATGTAGCTAGAACTGAATCACCTCCTCCCCCTCCAGCTACTAAACTTGTAGATGAGACATCACCTTCTGTACTTGCTACTACACCATTCATCACCCCTACATCATCTACTACCCCATATAACGATAAAGATATTAGGGGTAAATGATGCAAATGAAAGAGGCGACTGCCAGCCTGAAGCTGAGGGACCTAGGAAGAGCTTATATCACAATTGTCAATAATTTGCAAGTGAAAATACATGAAACACTATATGTTTATAATTAAATTACAGGTTTAAATTTTAAAAATGGTATAAAATTATTTGTTTTTATATTAGGTTGATTCTGTCTAACCGTGCTCAAGAAACATGACGTCCATATTTAAGGAGAAGATTGATCTTGAGGGTTATGTATGGAAGAATATCTCTCAGGCTACAAAAGAATTTTACTATCAGGAGTTTGAGGTACAACAAAAAATATTATTTTCTTTTTTAATTGATTTTTATACATTAATTAGATAAATATTATTACATTATAAGTATTTATAGAATGTTTTTCCTTTTGTTTCAGAAAGAATTTTTTTTAGATTCTAAATTTGACACATTCACTAATAAAGTATAGGAGAGACGAGCATGTACACGTTATTAGGACATTGTTGGTACGATACCCAAGGCTGGTGTATGACAGCCTTATATTTCTGAACAAATATGGAGTCATTGGTAGCAATATTAGACATCACCTAAGGCAATGTCCATTTTAGAACATAATTCTACCGACAGACATGGAGGACTGGGGGAAGAGAGTGCAACATCCCACTACTATAAGGCAAAAACCCAAATACCCGAAGGACATTCAAATACATACCCTATGATAATGGCATGTTAGAGCAAAAGCAAATTCAACTTACACATGGCATCATTTAACATACTCAAAAGTCACTAACTTTTAAAACCATTGATTGCATTCATTCACAATTCTTACACTGTTTCCATTATACAAATATATACAAAACCTCTTATAGGTTCTAACAAAACTACAAAATAAAATGCTACAGCACTTCTGGTGTCAGCTGGTAGACCTCTGAGCCATTTCTCTATCCGAAAGATTCCTTAAGTCCTGACTAAGGAACTAGGTCTCCTGTCTCGTACCTGAAAAGCCACATTGGAAATTTTTTATGAGTTTTGCGAACTCAATAAGTGAACCATCATTGATGATTTCACTGGATCGCATACACACATCACATTATTACACAAATATTCATTCTAATATAAATTTATTATTCAAATACTCACATAACATGGAATAAGATATGGTCACTCATTTCAGCTTTATAACTCATTCAAAGAAATTCAATTTTATATGAATGTTATATGCATAAGACTTACATTCTTTCTTATTGTTGTGATCGAGTGCTTATCACAAATTTATACAAATACTAGCCCATAGGGCTCAATTAAAACAGAATCACGGAGCATAACTCTAAGTGAAGAATCAGAAATCACAGAGCAAAGCTCTACGTGGAAGCGCTTCAAATTGGCTATTAAAGTCACAACGCCTTTATCTGAATATGCATTAAATATATATATATGTCATGTACCATCAGCACATATGATGCTCAAACAAGGCTCATAATCATCGGACCTAAGTCTGACATTCAACTTTCGTTGAGAAACAAATGTCATTTAGAAATTCATATCAAATTAAAGCACTTCCAATACATTCCCAACTATTAAACTCCTTGGACTTCAAGTCCGGAATTCAAAAACAATTCAGAAATATGGAAGTTTAACAAATCAAATCAATTACAAACATATCAATCCTAGGAAATCATCTAGGTTGACTCATAGACTGGTGTCCAAAGTGCTCCTCTATAACATACCAAAACACATTTACAAATATCACATTTTTACACAACTGCGTAAGTATTCCTTAATGCACATCTACTTATATGAAATATGCACAATGCATGTTTAATGACAATTCCGGGGTACTTTATTGAGATCCTTATGGTCAAATCATTCAGATATCGAGGCTCTCATTAATACTATGTGTACTTACAATTTGAACCATAATAAAGCAATGTCAGAACAATTTCATAACTTCATTAACTACTTTAGATTTTTCTTCTAACACATATATGAGTCAACTTTGCATACTAAATCTGATAAGGTAATGGCACAATTAGGCAACACTTCCTTCTATAAAGTTATCTTTCAATATCTTACGTTTCTATTGACACCAAAATTACTCAATTTGGTTTAGAAATTTGGAAGATATGCCTCAAACATTCCCGGGTTGTTCATGTCCAAAAACAGTGTACTGTGTGCACTTTCCATCCAAAAATTTAACATCTTAGAGACTAAATCATTATTCAAATTCTTGAGACAATTTGTATGCCTATATCTCTACTTTACTCCAAATTAAAAATCATCTAATTTGGAATCTTATAGATCTAGATATAATTAAAATACAAGAACATGTTCAGTAAAATATCAAGTTCATGCTCTTCCAACCAATACCCTTACTTTGATTAGATTAATCTTTTTCGAGTCAAAACCAAAAGATATAATTTCTATAGAGAGATAGAGAAATGTGTTAGAAATCCAATGCTTCAAAAATCAAGTCATTTGGAGGTCGGACAACAAAATTATGGCTAAAAGAATAAAACAAGGTTCTGTCCACATAAGGCGAAACAAAAAGCAGACGATAGCAAAAAGCAGACGATAACAAAGAGCAGACGAAACAAAGAGCAGATGATAGCAAAGAGCAGACGAAGCAAAAATGTAGACGAATTAGAGTCAACTTAAGACGAAGCAGAAGTCACCTAAGACGATACAGATGGTCAACTTAAAATGAAGCAGAAGTCAACCTAAGACGATACAGATGGTCAACTTAAGAAAAAGCATAAGTCAACCTAAGACGATACTTCTTCATAGATGATACCATCTATACTCCTCAACTCAAAAACCTTTTTCTTGAACAAACTCTAAGTTTTCATCAACTCACGTATAAACACCTATATTTTCATACATATATGTATAGTGAAGAAATAGAGCATGTTTCACCTTTCCAAACTTTAATCTTCTACACTAACCCTATACACCATTTCACTGCTACCAGTGTTTCGAATACTGTTCCGTACCGGACGGTAGCGGCCGGAACGTTCCGTTCCGGCTGGAATCCGGTACCAGAACGGGAGCAAGTATACCGGGAAAAAATTCCAGCCAGTACCGGCCGTTTTCGATCGGTACCGGGTGGTACC
>JAOTAZ010000004.1:8658110-8671761 GCA_025629785.1 Erythroxylum oxycarpum
CTTTCAGATCTTCCACATGCTCGGCAGCCGTTTTACTCTTGACTACCATATCATCCACATAAGCCTCGACCGATCGATCTATCTATTTTTTGAAGATTTCCATTACGAGTCGTTGATAAGTGGCCCCTGCATTCTTTAAGCCGAAAGGCATTACTTGGTAACAAAATCCTAGTCAGTTATGAAAGCCGTCTTCTCCTCATCTTTGAGAGTCATTCGTATCTGATGGTAACCCAAAAAAGCATCCAAAAAGTTGAGTAACTCATGTCCCGATACAGAGTCTACCAATTGATCGATTTTAGGCAGGGAAAAACTGTCCTTCGGGCATGCCTTATTTAAGTCGGTGAAGTCAATACACATTCTCCACTTTCCATTCTTTTTCTTCACTAGTACGACGTTCGCCAGCCATTCAGGGTACTTGACCTCCCGAATAAACCCAGCATTGAGCAATCTCTCTACCTCTTTCTTGATCACTTCTTGTCTCTCCCTGCCGTACGACCTTTTCTTTTGTCTAACTGGTTTACAATCTGCCCGGATACCAAGGGAATGCGTCGTTATCGATCGAGGAATTCTAGGCATATCGCTCGGCATCCAGGCAAAAACCGACCTGTTTTCTATCAAACAATCCGCGATCTCTTTGGCTAGACCGCTTTCCAGCCCGGAGCCTAGATTTGTGAACTTGGACTGATCCGCTTCATCCAGTACGATCTACTGCATTTCCTCCACAGGATTCATCATTTTCGTTTCTTCATCAGCCCTCACGTCGAGAGAGCTTGCCAGAACTACCGCTCCGTCTAGCGCTTCAATTTCTGCTAAGTAGCATTCCCTAGTGATTTTCTGCTGACCCCTTACAACACCGATTCCACGTGGGGTTGGAAACTTCATTGCTTGGTAGTACGTGGAAACGACCGCTCTAAGTGCGTTTTGGGTAGCTCTTCCAATTATAGCGTTATAGGCTCCCGCGAACTTGACGACCACAAATTCAACACTCCTCTCCATGTAGCATGGCCCCTGTCCGAATTTTACTTTTAACAAGACTCGAGCGAATGGATAAGCTGATACTCCCGTCACTCCTTTGATAGGTCCATCCGTTGGCAGTAGCCGATCCCCTTGTATCTTCATCTGCTCGAAAGCATCGTAATATAGTAGGTCAGCTGAGCTGCCTGTATCAATCAGTACCCGCTTCACTTCGTTACCCTCAATGGTCAAAGTGGCCACCAACGCATTATCATGAGGACGGCTTACACCTTTTAAATCGGATTCGTCGAACGAGATTACCACATCGTTTTGCCTTGTTTGCTTTGCTGGCGGGTTTTCGACAATCTGCCCAGCATATCTTTTTCTTCCTCTATCGATCGATCCTTATGCTGCGCGACTCCCGAAAATCGTATTGACGATCATAACCGGTCAGCCTTCGCGTCGTTTGACACTGATGATATCTCTTGTTCCAACCTGCGCTCTACATTGGTTCCGAAGCTGCTGACGATGCGGGCGATCATTTGGGCGTAAAGACTGTGTGTGAGAGTCAGGATGTGCTAGTGGGAGACTGGCAGTTAACGGCGAAGCCATCCTATACAATGCTGGTGCCGTAACGGCGGTAATAGCAGGGTTGGCTGCTTCCGCCCGGCTGATTTGCGTGGTTCTAGACGTGGTGCCCTGACGTCGGGCCCCACGGTGGACGCCAACTAGTTCAGCCGGATTTTGCTGGACTGGAATATCGTTGTTTTGATCCATAATTCTGAGAGGTTGCGGCTAATAGGCGCCTGCAAAATAGATAAAGACACTCCGGGAGTTGGCTCCCGGAAAGACACTCCGACGCTCAAGTTAGTATTTTTTTAGAGAAGATTGTTTGCTGGAATAGAAGGAACTAGGGTTTGTGTCGCGCGTAACTCTATCACGGTAGAATAGTACCTTATATATGCCGTAGATTGCCATTAGGTTTAGGTCTTCACGTAAGTCTTAGTGTTTACATGGGAGACGACCTCTTACTACTGGACTGTCAGAATCTGGGCTTGAAGTTGGACCTGATTTAGCCGTCCCAACTAATTATAATACTAAATGACAATTTTGCTTGACATTATTCATGTGATACAAAATGTCAACAATATTGATAAAATTAGATTAAGAATTTAAGTGTGTACGATAGATAAATAGAAAAAGAAAGCCTCAAACCAATTAATTTCGTTATATATTAGTTTTGCAATGCAAATCAAATGATAAAGAGTTGGTAGTGAATATATCAGTACATTGCTTTCACAAACATTCTTATCAAGTAGCGTTTTATTTGTAGGCCGAATATCTTTTACAAGTTCTCAAATATTTCATGTTCCCGTCAAATTGTCATATTCATTGATTACGGGACCTTACATAGTGTGATAATTTGTACGAACTCAATACTAGGGTATAGGTTCAATGTGGAACTGTCAACTTAACTTTCAATTTGCTTTTAGGGTTCTTCTGGGCTTTCCATTACCAAATTGGAATCGGACATAGTTAGCTAGGTGAGGCATGACGCGTCTTCTTTTTTCTGCTTCTGGTACGTACGCATAAAAAGAAGGTGGAACAAAGGTGAGAAGGAATCATACGCATACCCCTTACCTTAACTTTCAAGAAATTGCAACCAATACCACCCCTTCTGACCCACCAAGTATGCCGTCTCACGATTAACCCAAGGGTCACCCCCCATTTCCTTCTTTTAACATTATTTTCTGATTTTTTTTAATTTCCTTAAAACATCAAACATATTATTTAATATGCATATGACACATCGAATATAGTTTTTCAACATCTTTAATCTGAATTTTTCTACTTTATAATGTTTCAAATTTTATTATTATATATATATCTTAATATTGACTGCTTGTATGTTTTAACTAAGATAAGAACACCGCCAGTTGTAGACAACGAATGGTGATGGATGGATTCTTAAAAGTAGTGGCTTCCAGGACTGGTTTGGCTGCACATGCTTTTCGTTCAGATGGAATCAAACTTTCGACACAGAGACGAGAAGCGGATACGCAAGTCTTAAAGAAGAAATGATATAACGTGATCGGTTTCTCGCATCACGTTATCTTCTATGGTGTACGGACCTCCTAGGCCCACTGTCTTGTAGCTGTAATTTGTACTCATATGATCCTTTTTGTTTTACAAGGTCTTTTTGTTGTTCGAACCGATGGATCAATGAGAAAGGAAACGTGTGTCTTTTCATTAACCAATATTCAATCAATATAAAAGAACTTGACAATTTTTAATAACACTTTGATAGGCATTTATGAAATTTTGAGATCATAATAATATGTTAGACTCCGACTTTCATAAGCGTTTAGGCTATTCACTGTACAAATAACACTTGCAGTTGCTTTTTATGTTTCCTAAACAAAATGGAAGAAGTGAAGGAGTGGACTTTTGGAATTGAATTCCACGAGTGCGATCGAGTGATGGAGGAGCATCATTGGCTTAAAATCGTCTTTTAAGGATTTGATTCTCCAAAATCTAATCATGGGACCAACAGACTTTGATAATGGATATGGGCATCTACGGCAGAATTAGCCGCTTCTCAATAAGATAATAATTTCAACACTCTAGTTTTCAACTGCCACAAACATGTCTCTTTTTCTTACATCGCATGCCAATACTGTATAGCTCATCCCAATTCTGTGGTGCTTGAATTCTCAGAACAAGACCAGAGTAGCATAAATCGTCCATTTCTTTGGTCGACTAGTGTTAATACAATAATTTCAAGTTCTTGAAGAACGTCCAAATTTCTTTTCATTTCATTGGATATCGTGTCCCAAAAACTCTTATCTTAAAATCCATAGTCAGAATTCCAGAGGCCTGGGAGTAACCAAGCCTATTTAAGAACTTCATGTTAGTGGCACGATATGGATAAGTAACTCTATATAAACAAATCTAAAATATTTTTATACCACTTAAACTGTTACAACTCTGTTTCTACTTTAAAACAATGTCATTTTATATATAAACAAACCTAAAACCCTTAATCGACGACATTTTATGTGTAAACAGAGTTAAAATAGATTATAAGTGACCTAAAAGCCTAAACCTTCGCCTGATTTATTATTATCAGTATCATGAACTCCCTGACAGTTGCTCGAAAATTTAAGGATCAATTTAGAATTCTTACCCCAAGAGGCAAAGCAAATCCACATCTCTCTACAAAGTAATATTACAATTGACAATAGTCCATCAGCCAAGCTGAGAATATGCTTTTAAGATCTAAAACAGGCTCAGGTGGTAATTTCGTTTAAAACTTCAAAGAAAACCAAATGTGCATACAAAAAGTACCATGTCAAAGGTAACACGGTATACCTATCTGATCAAATTTGGAACAAGAGAATTGTAGTGTTCCCCCAGACCGAATGCATGCTTATGATATGACAGCATAATACTTGCATTAGATGAATAGGCTCCCTCAGCTGATAAATACTCCTTACCTATCTCCACATCAGGAAAGGATCCAGAAAATATCATAATATGTTTACCAAGGCAGTGAGATAAAGCCCCAAGCTCTAGATGCCCTCCCCACGCTGCTGTAGACTCAACTTCAACACAATACTTTTCAAATCTGTCTGCAACTGAAATATTAGAATCTCCTTCTGTTGTATTATCCGATAGAAAAAAGGGAATGAAATCTGAGGAATTTTCCCTCATATAACCAGCCACCATTTTCCGAAGATCTTGGTAGGTATATGGAGAAGAACCTCCAGAAAAGTGTGCTAACTGATCTTCAACAGCTCTGTAAAGGCAATGCCCATCTGGTTTTATTTGGTTAACAATCAATCCGCAGGGTTCAAGCTTTTTCTTTAATTTCTCATCTTCAATCATTCGATCACTTACAAGGCTGCTCTGCTCTTCCTGAATCCTCTTTTCTCTTTCTGCTTCTTGTTGAGCTCTCTTTCCCCGCTTCTTTGCACCCTTGGTGATCCTTGCATGTTCAGGTTGATTAGCAACAGAAACACCAGCTATAGCCTTCACTAAATTGTCAATATTGCTTTTGTCATTTCCATTACTACTGCTGCTATAGCCCAGTGAAGCAAGTTCTTCGGCATGTTTTGTTTGTAGCTTAGTAGAAAGTTGCGAGATCTCTTCTTCAACCTGCTTCTTCTTAGCTTTCTGTTCAGCCTTGCTACCCTTTGCTGCACCTTTTTTAAGTTCCATCTCTTTGTTCTGCAGCTGAGCTTTCTCCTTTCTGCATACAGGACAGTGTTTAAGAACAATTTGTAATAGTGTCACCAATTAAAGTATATCATCGACAACAGACCCATGATTAGACAAAATTAGCAATACCCCCGTCAATCTTAAACAATTGTGATGCAAGAGCCCATATCACTTATTTCAAAAGAAAAGACAAGAAGATTTTGAACAACAAAACGTTCTTGATCAAAGTCCAATACCAGCTTCCCGAGAGGCCTTACAAGTAGCTTGAAGAGGTCTGAATAGTTACCTGACCAACAATTTACATTTATATACCATTGGTGCTAGTACTGGTATGTTTGGGACGATGAAAGATATAAAAGATCAATCTGTATTCCCCAAAGATAAAAAAGAAATTACATATTTAGCAGGGAATCCAGAATGAACAGTTAGAAGCAGACTACGATTTTTCTACATATAACTCACCACAAGGATTGAGAAAAAAAAAACGATATTGAACCTGACTTGAAAATGAGAATTTCATGTACAGGATCCATACTGAACCCCTGATTTGAACATGAGAATTTCATGTACAGGAAGGAAGGTATTCTGTTTTTTGATGTTATAACCAAATCATAAAGCAATTAAAACCCATAATAATATTAGAATTACCTGTGCCTGGAAAGCATTTCATCACGAGTTTCATGTTTTTCATGGGATGCATTTTCTGAACTTGTTTCAGAAAGTTTGTCTCCTAATTCCACAGTGTCAGCCATCTACACAAGCCTGAGATTAACAAATATACATTATTAACACAAGTCTGACATTCAATGAGAAATTGTAGCAAAATCAGAAAGCATGGCCCATGATATCATGAAAAAAAAATCAACGTATCAATAGCATAAGACTCCCAGCTTTCTAAGGGTCTAGAAAAGGTCATGATGTACACAGCGTTTTCTTTGTATTTTTACAAAAAGGCTATTTTTGTGACTTGAACCTGTGACCTTACGATCACAAAGGAGCAACTTTATCAGTTACTTCAAGGCTCATCCTCGTGAACTTGGGGTAAAAATTGGTGATAAATTGAAGTAGGACAAATAGATGAATTATTAACTAGTAGCTAAAAATCACAAAATCAAGAAATATGGATGATATTAGACTATTGGATTGTCAAGTTTTAGGGTTGAATTTTGGCTAGGAATGCTGAAATTGCAGATTTTATATAGCTGGAATTTTAACAGTTAATTGCTAGAAATTTAGGCTTATGATTTTAGGGCTTAATATACCGAAAGTTAGGATTTTGGTTGTTGGAATTTTGTGGTGAACACAAAGAATGAAAGGTAAGAAACTAGAAATCACTCTTAGAAGAGAGCATAACACCTTTTAGTTGAAAAGTCAAGTTTGGCAAAAAATTCCAAATTGCTTATTATTGATGAAGAGTTAAATACACATAGATATAGCAGTTTAGAACCCTTATTCTAGTAAGAAAGGGTTTCCAACAAATTTAAGTCCTATTCTAATAAAAATTCTATAAGTCCTAAACAACTAGGATAACTTATGTAAAATAGAATAACATATTTAACCTACCATTTCCTATCTAATAAGGAATCCTAGCATAATTCAAATTTCATCCCTTATCTTTTGTTGTCAACTCAATTCTCAATTTTATCCTAAGAAGCACAGACACAGACACGGACACGGGACACAACACAGACACGGACACGGACACGGACACGGGGACACACCAACTTCTAAAATTTGGTAGACACGGACACGGCATATATATATATTATAAATTTTAAAATTAAGAAAAAAATTCAGAATTCATAATATGATATATATTGATTAATGTGTTTCAAGACTTCCAACATCTTGATAGTTCATACATATTTGATACTTTATAAGCCCCTCTAAAAAAACATGGAGTATATATTCTATGGAGCATATATTTCATTAAGCAATGTCCGAGCAGTCTCCAAACGTGTCCGAGTTGTGTCCACTGTGTGTCAGTGGGTCTCCGTGCTACATAGATTTTATCCCACCAAATTAAGAATTGTGGTTGACTAATTTTTCCTCTTTTATTTCTCCGATATACTTTAAGTTCTTTTGCATCATAAGTATCAGATTATCCTTAAAAGAGAACCTAAGTGATTAATAAAAATATGAAAACCAAAGGAACTTTTGAACTGTAACCTATGCAAACACCTATAAAATGAAGATTTGATAGATAGAATCAACTCAGTAATGTCTACAAAGCAGGACATAAACTCCTACTATCCAAATTATAATCCTACAAAGCTCAAAGTAAAACAAATCAAGAGGAGGTGAAAGCCAACTTTCCAATGAGTCTCAACTTCATTACTCAACTAAAAGCAACTACTCATTGACTCATAGAGTTTCAACCTTAAAATTTGTAAATGAAAACCTATCCTCGTGTAAAATTTAAATAGCAAACAATTGGATCTAATATAAATGTGGAGCCCTTTGACGACACAAAATAGCAATCAAGTTTCAGAGGGTAAATCTGACATGGAATATCTCTTTGGAGACTGAATCCCAAATCTGCCCTGAACTATTATGACCTGCTCTGTCTGTTCCTCTTGTTTGGCTAGGAATATTGATCAGACAACAAAACAGAAGAAAACTCAAGTTGGTGTTGTTATCTTGGTTGACACTTGACAGTAATAAGATTTGATAGAATTTCAGATTTGGAATATTTGTATACGTTACAGGAATTTCAGATTTGATATGGATGAAATTTTAGGCTTTTTGATTGCTGGAGATTTAGTGTAGCAGTGCTGGAATTTTAGTGATGTAAACAAATTATGGAGGGTAGAAAACTAGGAATCACTCATGGAGTCTAAGTATCACTATTAGAGTAGCATTACATCTTCTAGTTGAAAACTGAAGTTTGTAAAGAAATCAGGCTTTTTTTCCTTTTTGAAAGGCTGGGTACACACACACACACATACAGAAAAGTTGTTAGAACCCTGAATCTAGTAGTAAAGGAATTCCCAACTAGAATATCCAAAATATAATTGAATCCTACCCTAACAAAGATTCTTTATTCTTTATTAAGCTTAGGTCCTAAATAAACTAGAACAATATATATAGCTTACTAATTACTCCTTACCAAATAAGGAAGAGCTAGCATAAAGTGAATTTCAACCTTTGCTGGCCTTGCTGTCAACTCAACTCCTATTCTTCATTCAACCAAATTAAAACTTGTGAATGAGCAATTTGCCCTCTTGTACTTCTCTGATAAATTCTAAGCTCTTTTACATCACCCTAACTAAGAAAGAAATCGATGCTGAAAAATAATAAGTCCAATTATCAATTACTATTTATATTTGCACCTAAAATAGACTTCAGCAAGTCTCTTATTATTTGTCACTAGTCCTGGACCACATAGGGCAAGTGTGTAGTTCTTATCCTGCAACCAACTCTTCCACTTTTAAAATCATCCTAAAAAATTTAGCATCTTGGAATCAAACACTAGGAAACAGTTGTTAGAAGAAGTGGAATGCCATCATATCCATTTGTCTGACGTTTTCTCTTTTTCAAACAATGAAGCACATAATGTAGCACATTAAAGGGAGAGCTAAGGCAGATCAGAATAGGACGATTTATAAATTGGAACTAATTCAACATTAACTCAAAAGGACATTGGAATTTGCTCAAACTGAGAAAGTTAATGAAGTCAACCTCTTATTCACCCCTTTATCAGTGAAGAAATGCAAAAATGAGATTACAGAAATTTATAATCGATGTCTGCTTATTTGCTTACCACAAAAAATTTACACTATGAAGAATAAAACCACATTCAGAAAAGTAAATACATACCCAACAGACTAACACAATTGATCAATGTCAAAAATTAAACCAAAAAACAACTCCCCTAAATTTTTAATTCCAACTAAACACTCTACCCATGTGATTCTTTCTTACTAACTTCCAGTTAACAAGACCCAATACAAACACATTCAATCCATATTAGCTAAGAGTTCTTAATCAAATAAGAAAAGAGAACTACATAATGCTCGCTATCAAAGGCAGTAACTTTACCTATACACTTAACAAAAGTCGCAGGCCAATAAAAAATCAAATTATGAAAAAAGTTGCAGTCCTATTGAGAGTTTTTCTAGGAAAGCCTATAGGAAATGGGTTTATTGTTCAGATCAAGATGTGCCCTGGGCTAGGGTAATCTGGAATAATTTCCTAAGACCCAGTACAACTTTCCTTCTATGGCTAATGGTTGAGAACAGAATTGCTACTATGGATAGACTACATTACTTACAAAATCTGGATGGGATTTACTGTTTCTGCAAAGATGAATTAGAAAAAAGGGACCACCTGCTTTTTTCTCTGCCCTTTCTCTAACTCAATCTGGAATTTGTCCAGAGTACATTTCGGTTGGTATGAGCCATCAAATTCCCTAATGGAGTTGGTTAATATGCTTACTAATGCACAAACTGCCACTTAAATCTGGAAGCGGAAGGTGCTGATTCTTGCCATATCTTCTCAAGAATTACGGAAAGAAAGAAAACTCACGTAAGTTCCAGTTTAAGGAACGTTCCAAAGATGTGTTGGTGTAAACAATCACTGTCAGTGTTAGGGAACAACTAACCAGCTCGGAAATAGATCATTCTTAACTGTAAAGAGGATTTGATTACAGGTTCTTACCCGGAATGCGGTTGACCCTTCTTGTTTTACACCCGTGAGCCCTTCAAGTTGAATCCCATGCCTAGCAAGGATGGCACAATGGTTAAAGGAAGCACGATGAAGTAGGCGCAAGCATCCAGAATATAGATTCCTTACCTTTGGCGTCTGATCTTGCGTGGAGGAGACGATCAGTGCCACGCATCAACATAAAACTAAAGTCTGATCTTGCGTGTCACGTATATTAAGCACATAAAACTAAAGGTTATAACTTGAAAACCTAGAACCTGCAAAACGATAGCTGAAGAAACCCAAAAAAACACAAGAAAATCTACGTGTTCTCACCAGACGAACAGGGAGGAAAGAGTAGCTGAAAACGGTGGGCTGACAGGAAGAGTGTAAGCCGAAGGAATTAGGGTTTTGTTGGAAAAAATAAAAGGAAAAAGAATGGGCTTCTTGTTTTCAAGTAATACTACTAGTCCATGTTCTTTTTTTCATTTCTAATGTCTAAATCTAATTTTCTTGGCCCAATAGCCCATAACCCATTTGTGGAATAACAGTAAGAATCAAAATATGATGGGATGGGATGTTATGTATGGAAGCATATGGCGATGCGCATAGCCATCCATGTACACAGATGAAGTGTTGTAGAAATTTGGCCGACACATACGTGTGCAGGAGCAGGAGGAATAAATGCATATTCCTGGACTTTGGTAGAAGGATTCTATGGCATATTTTAAAGTGGCCTATGACTCATTCATTGTTCAAATTTTACCAGCTCTAGCGCAAGGAAGTGCGTCATTCATAGCAAGTATGCTATACTGTTGGTATTGATTGCCCTCGTAAGGCCCTCGCTAACTCTACTGCTGGAAAGAGATAGCACCGAATATGAATATGTACGTGGATGAAGTCGGCAAGATATAAAAAGAATGATTTATATTTCTCAAGAACAACTGCTTTATGCAATTGGTTAAGTCGGAGGAAATCTTATATTTAAATCTTGTTGTTAAGGTATGTAAAATCTAATTCGTGATTAGGAAGTTAATTAGAGACAGATATTTTAAATGTTATTGCTAGCTTGTATAAATACTGAGCTGAAGACTCTTCTGTACGTGAGAGAGACCTATCTCGAAATTCTGGGATTTTTTCACAAACTCTAAAATTGGCAGAGCTTGACTCATGGTTTATAGCATTTAGTCCTAATCGAGTATGATATTTCGATTTGAAGAAGAAGCGATTTACTTTGTAGCTAATCATTTGATTACAAAATGGAGGATGTGTTGGATGAATCAAATACCCATTCTCTCTTAGAAGCAGTCCAAAAAGGGGATGAAAATCAGTTGCAAGGCGGTGTGAATTTACTTAAGGATCATATCATCCAAATATGATCTTTAGTAACTTCTACTTTGTCTGGTAACGACTATTTGACACGAAGTAGATCAATGAGAATTGCTTCAGGGGCCAAGGCGGTGAACAGTTGATCTTCCCTAAAAAAAAAACACTTGGGCTATGATTCAATCTCGACAGCCTAGACTTCAAAGTAGGCGACTAACTCTTCCATTGCCATATGAATCATCCTCTCCTTTTTCGATTATGCTTTTATATAAGTGAATAGATTTTTGCTATTCAATCGATTTGATTCTCATTCTTACCTTGAGTCAAGAGATACCTTGAAAATAGTGGGAGTAGAATCTGATTAAGAAGAAGACTTTGTCTCTGGTCCACACCCAGGAATGAAAAGATCAGATCGGCGACAGCAACAGCAATTAAGACTGCTTTTTCCTTGTTCACAACACATGAAACTGCCATTTCACCTAGCTAGGGTAAACAGAGCTGAAACTTATACAGATTGAAAGTGTGTGTTTATTGATGGAAAAATGCACAAAACCTAATCGAGACTTAGATAACTATGACAAATGGAAACATGTCGATTATATGGTGAGATCTTGAATTTTGAATTCTATGTCCAAAGAGATCGTTAAAACCTTCGTTTACACTAATTATGCTAGGGAACTATGGCTAGAATTAGAAAAAAGGTTTGGGGAATGTAATGGTCTATTGATGTATCAAATACATATGGAATCAATTATATATGGAAATAAGTTCTATATCGCCAGGGAACATATCTGTAGCCAAATATTTTCACCAAACTAAAGAAACTATAGGATGAATTTGTGTGATTGATGCCTATGCCATAATGTACTTGTGGAGCAGCTATACAATGTATATGTGGAGTTGCTAAAGGATTTGAAGCTACGACATCTGTTAATCAATCGATGCAAATTCTAGTGGGTCTTGATGATAGTTACGATAACATAAGAAATCATATTCTACTTATGGATCCTTTAGCTACAGTTAATAAAGTCTATTCCAAGGTCTTAAAGGGAAAAAAAGCATAAGAAAGTCTATATCAAATTCTCATATTGAATTGAGAATAATGCAATGTTAACAAGAACACAATATATATATATATAAAGGCAATAATGGAAGAGGAAGGCAAAATATGAAGCAAAAAAGAGGAACCATAAATAAGAGTGAAATGTATTGCAATTATTACAAGAAAAATGGGCATCAGAAGGAATACATGTTTCAAGTTACATGGAGTACTAGATTAGTATAAAGAATTACAAGAAAAGAAAGGAAAGGCTAATAATCAATCCTTTGCAAATAAAACTAACGAGGAAATGGAACAAAGGCTAATAATCAAATCCTTTGCAACTAATAAAACTAACGAGGAAATGGAACAAGAAGAAGATGATAAAAGCAAAATACATGCAAGAGGGGGATAAACTGTGTGTATAAATTTTTTTTGCAAGTTCTTTCAATTCGTATAATAAACAGATTCTAGTAAAACAGTATGAGCCTATCAGATGATCAAGCCTTTTTAAATGACAGGAGCTTGTTAGTCAATAGGAGCCTTTTATAGGATAAGAACCTGTTTAAACTAAAGGAGCCTACTAAATGATAAATCATGTTAAAACAATTTAAAATTATAAGGCTCTTGTTAAAACTGAAAGGAACCTCATGCAAACTGAAAACAGAAGGAGCCTTTTAAAACCATCACATACACAATATAATACGATAATTTAAAAGTTAAAGAGAGAGAGAGAAGAAAGACGTAGTAGATTTATACTAGTTCGGTTTACAACCCAAAACTACATCCAGCCCCTAAGTATTTAACTTGAGTGTTTCACTATAAAAACCGAGTATTAAATTTGACGAGCCTCTCCAAGCTCACAAGTACATATTTTTCAATGGTATTTAACCTTTCAAACTTAAAGCGTATAACAAGCCTCTAAAAGGCTCACAAAAAAACAAAATAACAATTTCTTTCTTGATAGAGTGATTTCACTTTATAAAACAAAATAGTAATTATATGATTTTCAAGAGTATAGATGCTGCTTAAAATGTTTCGACAGTCTGAATAAGTTCCCTCTGATTCATAAGTGTTGTTGTTCTTCCTTAAATAGTCAATTCCTTCAACTAGTCTTTGCTTCACTCGCATCTTTAGTCAACTGAATAAATTTAACCTTGAATAACTTCGATGTCATATTTGCCATAAATCTTCCAATAATCACGGAGCTAATATATGACCTTCATAATTAGTCGAATCCTTTTAGATAAACCATTTCTAATAAGGTAAGTTGATAAAGAAGGTTCATGTAAGAAAGAAAGCGTATTTCTTATGTTTTTATTTTCTTTTTGAGAATTAGATCGTTAATTTTACTAGAAAATAAATCCAATTTAAATTTTGAGATATTGTATAGTTATCATCAAATCGTTAAATACAAACCTTGAGCTAACAATCTCTCCATTTTTTATGATGACAATCAATAATAGA
>JAOTAZ010000004.1:8719786-8730301 GCA_025629785.1 Erythroxylum oxycarpum
ATTGAAGATTAAATATTTATTAATTAAATTTAAAATAACATAAAATTATACCTCTAATTACTATTTTACATTATTACAAATATTTAATTGCCAAAAATCCTTCCTAAGGTTGAAGTTTTGAGGGGGAAAAAATCGATTCAAACTTGTTGAAATAGAAATTAATGACACATATAAAGAAGAAACAACACACTCCAATGGTGTAGGAATTGGCCTATTGGATGCTTCTATTTTTGACTTTGCGAGTTGGAGGAGAACTCTTTTTGCCATTTATTACGAGTTATTTGCTTATTTTATTAAGAAAAGTCAATACTGACTGTGTTATAAATATGCCAAATAATGACGTCAAATCAAAGAGCTGTAAATTGTAAATTTTTAATAAAGAAAATTATTTTTATTAATTAAAAATTATTAAATAAAAATTAATTATTTAAAAATCGATAAACTTATTATCACTTAAAGTGGGGTTTTTCTTAATAACTTCTTTAATTTCACAAAAAAAAAAAACCCATTTGGAGACTTGTGGGAAGGAAGGAAGAGTAAGACAAAGAGGATAATTTGTATAATTATATCCAGGAACTTCCTTCCGGTTTCTTCTTCATGGGCATTAGACATTTACCATTTTGTCCCCGTCAACTATCGACGAATCCCCTCTAAGGGATCGATATGTATGAAAAGTCAGGTAACGGATATACGATGAGTCTTCTACTCTATACGCGGTAGAAAAAACATTTGGGAAACGTTTATACCTTATTCGGTGCCTAAGCATAACAAAAATTTTAATATAAGAAAACATAATACTGATCAAGAGGCAACCCGCGTTTCTCTGATCGAAGCACCGACACTGTTACTCCAGGAGGAACCCTAAATCTATCTGATTCGATCCTCTCTCGTCTTCCTTTTATGGCTTCTTAATCCAGTACTCTTCTCCTTATTTTCCTTTCCTTTTTATTTTTTCCCCCTTTCTGTTGTATCCGTTCTTGTTTTTCTATTTATTTTGATTATTTTACCGTTCAGATTTAGGGTTTAGGAAGATTCAGTTGAATTCGTGTATTTCCTTCCTTCTTTTAGCTATTTTTTATTTAACGGTACATGATTTTTTTTGTCCCTGAGATTATTTCCTTTTTTTAAAGATGATAATAACAAGAGAAATGGTTGCGAGATCTTATGATTTTTTTTTCTTGGATTCTTACTTGTATTTATTATGTAACTTGTATCAGATTCCAATGTTGGATGTGGAACTATTGTATGTACTTTACTTTGTTTCCGGGACTCTGTAGCAGTTGATTAACCTGCACTCAATTTACAGCTCTTAGGAAGCGACGCGATTTTGACACAAATTCGTGGAGGTCAGTGAGACAGTGTTAACGATCATAGTAGTTAATTGTCATTAGATGCCAAATCTGAATTCACAGTTCTATGCTTTTAATATCATTGTGCGCTTTCTTCTTTTCTTTTTCCCATTTTTGCCTTTTCTGTTCCTATATTTGGATGCTGCATTTGGAGTTCAGGCTGTGACGAAGAGCCTCAGTATCAATGGCTGAAGGAGACGAGCGTATTGAGCTCAAATTCCGCATATACGATGGGACAGATATTGCTCATACTACTTACGCATCGTCTATGACTGTTGCATCTCTCAAGCAAAAGCTAGTTTCCGAGTGGCCACAAGGTTTTCTGCCCATATAACTTTTTTTTTTAAATTTTTCTATTGAATCATGAGGCTCGAGGAGTGTCTGTTTTTCTTTTCTTTCAATTGTAGCTTGTAACTGGGGTCCATCAGTCCTGTTGTTCATAACAATTATCTTGCAGCAGGGTACTTGGAACTTGAAAACGTTTAGGACTTCTAGCTTGTTTCTAATGACCAACTGAAACTAAGAGATATGACAATGACTTTAGGAACTGTTTTCTTCATACATCAATTTTCTAATTATCCATGTAATGTTAGCGTTAACCGGAAATATTTTGATGGGGGCTCACGACCCTTGTACTGTCTCTATTTCCTGCATTGTTCATTATACAGTAGAACGACGTAATCTCACATGACTTTGCGGGAGGCGTGGTTATTAAATAAGATGGCTTGGCAAATTAGATTTATGTTGTAGTTAGGTGATCATCATTTCATTTTACCATGACCTAGCAGGTACTCATCATTCTTTTGGACTTACAGATAAAACAGTATCTCCCAAGTCGATCAATGATCTTAAGCTAATACATGCTGGTAAAGTTCTGGATAATAGCAAGACACTTGCGGATTCAAGAATAAGTTATGGTGACTTTCCTGGTGGGGTTATCACCATGCATGTGGTAGTGCAGCCTTTGAAAAAGAAGACAGGTTCTCTTATTCGTTTACAGTATGCCTTCAAGGAAATCTATTATTGTTTGTGCATTCTATTAAGATCTGTAACATTTCATTTAGATACATTAATCACTTCAGTAACTAGATCAGAACCTTAGAATTCTTTGTTATTGTCTGAGACCCCTCCCTATTTCATTGTATAAGACCTGAACCCTGCTTATTTGTTGTTGTTGTTGTTTTTTTTTTTTTTGTGACTTCAGTGGGGCTTTTTAAAGGTGTGGTTTGATAAGATAACTCCGCCCAAAATTCAAGGAAACCAAAAAAGAGAAATGAATGATAGATATAATTATTAACTCATGGCTACTCTTAACTCTAATGCCTGATTTCACAAAAATCATGATTTCAATTGCCATGGCCTACACAACTGATGAAAAAGGTTGAATCCGATAATAAATGGAATTAAGTATTTGTAACTTTTTACATTGCTTATTCCTGCTTCTTGAAGCCAGGGTAAGCTAGTTCAGCTCATGAACTTTGTTCTTAAATTTGTTTTCTTTTATATTACATGGGAGGTATTATAAATATATGGGTTTTGGGCCTCAACTGGCAGATAGGTTGCAATTCTTTTGGCTTTACTAATGATACTGATGGTCAACTTCTGATAGCTGCTAATAACTGGTCAATTAATTACTAATTTGTTTGTTTCTTTTGCATGTAATGGGCTACAGACAAGAGCGAAGAAGACATGCAAAAGTCGAGTTCGTGTGCTTGTGTCATCCTGTGAATTGGGTCGGTATTTCAAACAGAATCACGTTTGTACATCTCATTTACTTAAGAATACTAGGATAGTCTTTACAGCGTAAATGATGTGTATGCTCAAACTTGCCTTTGGTATTTGTAATTGTTTTCTGTTCATGTTGTAACGAGTCCTTTGAAAATTAGAGTAGTTTGTTAATCTTGTGCCGAAGCTGTTTTGAACATATCCAGATCTAAAGAAGACGAGTTTTGAGTGCATGGTGATGTTTGTTGTTTCGTGACCCCAGTGAAAGATGGAGCAAAGATCAGGGGAAAATTATTCAATAAATACTGGATGGTTTTTTTTTCATTTTTACAGATACTGTTTTACAATGATTACACGTTTGTGCTTGTTGAGTTGTTGCAGAATGCTTACATGTTTGTGCTTTGGCAAGTAGCATCACTTTGCTCAATTATATGATTCCAGATGATTGCTCGATTCACTCCAGGTAATGAAAATTGCCTATAAGGAGTAAGGGCAACTGAGAGAGGGGTGTTACTGGTTCCAAAAGGTTAGGAATTATCATTGATGGCCTACAGAGATAAAAGGTAAGCATTTGTAGTTGAATCTCGAGGGATCCATGACTCTCGTGCCAAAGAGGAATCCATGCTTTAAAACTTTTACAGCTTGTTTGGCATGATAAGAAAATAAAATGGAATTCAACCTAAGGTTTATAGAATTTTGTTAATAATTCTTGGCCTATAAGACTTGTTATGTTACTGAAACGTTTTTTTGTTGATCTCCTTATATTTTCTCTACTTTCATTTCTATGTTTACATGGCATTTGTGTTTCTATTGCAGAATTGTGGCTGATGGTATATCACCTAATGTTTTTCCTAATTTTATGCTTTTCTTCCTTGCCTTTGCTGTCTTGGAGTAATCACGTTTTACTTCCATCGAAGCTTCAACAGCTCATTATGGTTTTGGTTAATCTTGCCAGCAGCATATGGGATCTATAACTGAATAAATTATAAAATCACTCGAATTTTATTATTTAAAAAATAATAAATGTGTTAATTAGACCACGTGCTAATTTTAGATGAAATTCCGGAGAGTTTTATTCGAAATCACTTCTAATGAAAATTGATGCCAAAAATGTTTTCAAGTCTAAGGACTTCTATCAATCAATCAAGCGGCATTTCCTTTATTTGTCTTTCCAATGGACGCGTAGGATTGTCAATAATGCAGTTCACTCGTTAGTTAGGGTAGTTTTATTACATGCAAACTTATATCACTGGAGTGTTTTTCCGTCTCGTTTAGCTTCCATTTTATAGTCTGATTGTCCTTCTTCTCTTGTTGTGGAGGGTGTACAGTTAGTAGATTTCGGGTGTACGAGATAAGCCTGTTGGTTTGGGTTAGTTTTTAAGCCTTCTCTCTCCATGTTCTGTTTGTGTTAGTAATGTTTACTTTCAAAAAAAAAAAAAAAAGTCTAAGGACTTCTGTATCAATTGCGTCGTGGCCACGCGGATTATATTATGACCTAGAACCCAGCATAGGATACACGACTTGAGATTTTGTTAATTGGTGTACACGATCCCTGTGAAATTGCTAATAGAGCTCATCGACTGGTGAGCGAGTTCTGCTGAAATGAAATTGAGTCTCTACTCCATGGTACGGAAACATTGTGTGATGATGGACGGTATAATCATTCTTTACTAATGCTACGTGGACCTACCGTGAAAAAAGGCAGCCTGCAGAATTGTGATCAGTAAATACGGCGTAGATCTGGTCTTGGCTTCATGAAACTCTCGGTTATGTTTTAACTTTATTCTATTAAATTTTATTTACAAAGAGTCAAAAAAAAAAAAAAGTGTACGAAATTTAATAGAATATGACAAACATAGTATAATTAGATATGACAATCTATTTCAGTCTTGCCTGCTTTCTTTCCCTGTTTTTGCTGAAGCTCTCGGCGGCATCCGTTAGGGCATACATTTGGCAAATAGATTTCCAGCTTTGTGTTCTGTGATTGTTTGAATCTGGAGTCGGCTCTTAACAGTGAGGTTTCTTGTTTGGCCACTTTTGACACCTTTTTTCGTAGAAATAGGACTGCTCATGTTCTGATTAAACGTCCTCTGGATTTAGCTAAAGCATGCTGGGCTGCTCACTTTTTCGTTTGGATAGCATCTCTTTATTCTTCTGATACAATCGTAGTATATCATATTATGTATGTTTTCTCTTTTGATATCCAATCGTCATACGTGGAGGGGTTCAACAAAATAAATGACTTTTAGTGCATCATGCATGTGATTCTTTCTTTTACTTTTATGTTTTCGTCTATAAATTCACTTGTTTTCATAGAACCACAAGGTTTGTATAAGATGCTTCGAGTTAGACAACAACCTATACCTATTATTCTGTATATAATTTTCTTTTTAATGGTTTAATATAGAATGAATATATATTAGTTTAACTTAGTATTTGATTCAACCTCTGTAAGGTGGTTTTGACAAATTTTTTTAAAATCATTTTTAATGGTTCCTACACTTTCTTTATTTGATTTTATTTAACTAATCCTTCTTTCTTAAGCTAAAATTCATTTTGTATAAAATTTGTTATTCAATTTCTTTTTGAACATATCTAAAGATTCTTCTCATTGATGATTGATGACTCTAATGCTTGTGACTAGAGGGCCCCCATGCGCCCATTTGCACTCCCTATACTTTTTGGTTCACTCGCCCACGTGACCCACGTGTTGAAACCATTTGCTAGTATCACGTCAACATCTTACATCTAATCGCGAGTGCCCAATTAGTCATCCCTCTCCTAATTGACCCAGTTGAACCGAATCAGTCCAGATAGATGTGATAACTAGGTTGAGTCCCTTTTTTTTTTTGGTTGACTTTCTTGCAACCCAAATTAGTTTTCAAGGTTTTGGGCCCTCTTAAGTTTATTTTTGAGATATGCTTTTCCTAAAATTTGCCTCTTATCTCTCAATTTCAAGTTGGGTGTCTTATTTTTCATACTGCAATTTTGGGTTTCCATAGCTGCTTCGAGTAATCCTCTCTTTATAACTTATCCTGTTAATCTGATTTTTGATGGTTCAAATTATGATTTATACGTGTAAGAGATGGTGAGGTTACCAAACACATCAAATAAGACGATGAGACAAAAACTAAGTTCAATCAATAGGATAGAAAAAATCAATAGATTTTAACTCACAATACCTGTCAACTTAGTATTAAGTTAGAATTTCGTCATTTTACTTGTGTTAAAAATGTTCAGGATTTTTTACATACATGTTATGCAGTATCAGATGATGTTTATCAATTTTAGCTTTATTGTCATTTTCATAATATATATCAACATCATAATCAGACCATTCATAGTTATGCTTTAGAGTTGTAAACTTTATAGGATCAATTGTCATCTTGTGATCCAATTTGACTTGATGTAGCCTTTACAAAAATTTATGTTGCTTTTCAAATCACCAATGTGTATGGCATTTACTTATGATTCTTCGTATTGAGTTTGAGTCAATTAGTAGTGCTCTTCTTCACCATACTTTACTACTTAAAACTCAACACAACTATTTGATAGGTACTTTTTGAGGAAAACTGACTTATCTGTGAAATCTCTCCCTTCTACATATATGGTTCTTATAGCTCTTTCTGCTACTTCAGCCACCTCTACTTCTTTTAAAGGACTTTGTAGATATTGGAAAAATATGAGCATTATATTTCTACTTTTCCCAAACTTGAAGCTACAAATAAGAATTATAGCTAAGAAATCCACGTTATTCTTTAACAAATACAACCTAATTTTGGTACTACTACTTTCCTTGTCTTGTTTATCACTCCAGGTAAATCTACTTCTTGGTTATTTAGTTTTACCTATTGTAATCATATGACCTTTGAGTCTAAGCTATTTAGCTCTATTTTTAATGCCTTTCATATATTAATTGTTCACACTCCTGATAATTCTATTTTACCCATTCAACACGTAGGCAATATTTTTTGACCCAACTTATGCTTATTTGATGCCTTTTGTGTGTCCATACTATCTCTTAATCTTATTTCTGTTATTTAGTTATATGAACTTGGTGTTAATGTAACCTTTTCGGTTCATGATTATACTGTGCAGGACTCATAAACGAGCAAGGTTCTTAGGATAAAGCGTAAGGTTGGTCGTTTGTTTAAACTTGTTTGTCTCTAGTTTCCATCTAGAGTTGTTGTCACTTATTCCAATATTTAGCACTTATGTTTTGATCATATTTTCTCTTCTAAATTACAACCTTTAATTTCTGGTGGATGTTGTCTTTTTTACACCATTTGTTCTTTACTCATTTTGATATTTAGGGTCCTGCTCCTAATATTATCATGGGTGATTCTTGATATTATATTATCTTTGTTGATGATTACTCTTAGTATGTATAGATTATCTTATGATAAATTATTTTGAGTTGCCTTCAATTTTTATTCAATTTGATAATATGATTAAAAATTAATTTTCTTGTGATATCAAAACTTTTTGCATAGATAATGCTATAGAATACAGAGACACTATCCTTTGTCAATTTTTATTTTAATACTCATGCCACTATTATTTAATGTTCCTATCCTAGTAACTCTTAATATAATGGTTGTGTAGAATGTAAACACAGGCACATTATGGACAATATCTGATTTATCCTTATGTCATCTTCTTGTCTTGAATCTTTTTTCGTATGAAGTGGTTTTTACAAGAATTTATACAATTAATCACATCTCTTCTCTTGTCATTAATAAGATTTTCCCTAATGAACATCTTTATGGTAATTTTCATTATTATCACAATCTTTAAGTTTTTTACTCTTCTTGTTTTGTCATCTTTAGTTAAATGAATACATCAAATTAAAACCTTGAGCATGTTTGTGTTGTTTTTTGGGATATGGCATTGAAGATGAGGGTTATTGGTATTATGATCTTCGCTACTAGTTATGGATAAGGCTATGTACTTATGGACTTCTCCAGACTCCGCGTCTTAATTGGACTTATATATATTGAGATGTTGTCGTTGTATTTTCTGTCATATCACTTTTTGTGATCATAAGATGTTTTCTTCCTTATTTACCTTTTAAGTCACTTCATCTCTTGATTTCCTTACTAATCTTATTATTACTTTACTTCCTAATAACTCTCTTGTAGGTCCAGATTAACATTTTTGATCCACCTTCTCTCGAACTTGATGATCTTTCCTGTGGATCCTTATCATTCTTCTTTTAAAGTTCAATCTTCTTTTGATCCTCCACTTCGTCATTCTTCTCATATAAGTCAACCCAATATCAATTGTTGTTTTTTTAAAATTTTTATTTTTCTCTTGTTTCTCTTTATAAGCCTCGATTTATCGTGAGGCTAGTATTTATCCTTTATGGCATCAAGCCATAAAAGGAGAACTCAATGCACTTACTTATACATTGGATTTTATTGATTTATTTACGGACAAATCTACGTTTAGTTATAAATGGGCCTATAAAATCAAGACCAAGGTTGATGGTTTAATAGAATGATGCAAAGCTCAGTTTGTAGCTAAAAGTTTTATTCAGAAATATAGGATTGATTATGAGAAGACTTTTGCTTATGTAATGCACATCAATTTTGTTTGTACTCTCATTGCCATTACTGTTGTTAAGTATTGGACTTTATTTTAGACGGATGTCAAGTATGACTTCTTCAACGATGATCTTATTGAAGAGGTCTATATGCAACCTCCTATTGACTATGATCATCCTCCAAATAAAGTCTATATTCTTCAAAAGGCTTTATATAGACTTAAACAAGCTCCTTATACTTGATTTTCTAAGTTCAAACCACTATTTTTCAATTTGGTTTTCAGTTTAGTCCTCATGATCATGCACTATTCATTTAAATGATAGGGCGGGATCTTATTATGTTAGTATTATATATTGATGATATGATTATTACGAGTGATGATACATAAGATAGTTATGATCTCTCAAGAACTTCATTAGTTGCCAATTCAAGATGAAAGATCTTGGGTATTTGAATTATCCATTAAGGTTACTTTTGATTTTGTAGGGTATTAGTTATCTTAGCTAAGTATGGTACCAATCTTATCTTTCGTGTGGGTCTTATTGGTGATAAATTTTCCAATACTCCTATTGAAGCTAATGTTGATATTTCTACATTTGATGGCTCTCCTCTTCCTAACATTACTTTGTATAGTCAACTTGTTAGCAATCTTATTTATCTTACTGTTATTCTTCATGAAATTATTTATACTATTCATATTGTGAGTCAATTCACAATAGCTCCTTGTACCACTCATTATGCGGTTATTCTTCGTATTCTTCATTACAGTAAAGATACCTTGTTTTTATTACTCTAACAAATCTTATCTTCAATTATGAGGTTATAGGTTGATGATCCCACATATCATTGATCTACTTGGTGATTACTATATTTTACTTGGTGATTCACTTATCTCTAAAATTGTTCTCTCGATTCAATCCAAAGTTGAATATCGAGCTCTAACTGATAATACTTTTGAGCTTTAATGGCTTTGCTGGCTACTTCATACTTTGACCATTCCATCTCCATCTGCCACTCCTATTCAATGTGATAATTGAAGTGTTATGTAAATTGCCTATAATATATTTTTCACTAACACTAAAAACATACTGATATCGATTACCACTTTGTGCGTCATCATGTTCATCATAATACAATTGATTTTGTCTATTTGTCCTCTCAAGACTAAATTGTTGACCTATTTAACGAAGCTTACTCGATTTCATGATCTTGTTTCCAAACTAAAATTGTTTGTTTCTTTATCACCTTGAGTTTGAAGGGGAGATAACGATAATATTTATTGTAATCAATATAAATATATTTAGACATCAATTAGGTTTTTCCTTATTTATTTAAGTATGTAAATATATTTAGACACTAATTAGGCTCTTCTTATTATGTTATCCTTATATAATTTTTTTCCTAATTGATAATACTTGTGTGTATAAATCAGTAGGACACACAAGACATATATATAAATCAATCTCCATTAATTTAACTGTCATTATAAAAAAATTTAAAAAATATGATAAGATTTTCTTAGTTCAACTATCTTTATAGGAAATCTCATGTAGAGTGCTAGTCGTGAAATGAGTTATTTTTTTAATTAATTCATTAATGATTATATCTTATATTTAATGAACTATATTCAAGTAATATTGATTAGCTAAAATATTTTTAAATTGCAATATTTACAAAGTTACATAGAAAACCCTTAAAAAATAATGTGAGAAAATTACACTTTAGTTATCTTTGAGCTTAATTAAAAAATATAAGGATTTCTATTTAAAAAATTTTACTGAATTCTTGAATGTTAACTCTTAGTCTTATATGCGTATTATTGAACATATGAAAAAGTTTTAGATGATATTAAATATATGAAAAGTAATTCAAAATTTAATAATTTTATTTAAACT